>SCLD01093631.1:0-12291 GCA_004367895.1 Oikopleura longicauda | reverse complement strand
AGGTCAATGATAGGTAAGAAATCTTTGCAAATCATTTAGAATCCCCCATGCGAAGTCCCTTAAGGCTTTTTAGTGTTCTTTGAGGTTCAAATAAGGGCTTGAACTTCTCGAATTTAATCAAGGGAGGTCAATCAGTCTAGTTAATATTAGTTGAGGTATAGTTTGAGTCCCGCAGCTGACTTCAGTTGAGGTTCCTTTATGGTTATTAGTATAAGAATTTTACCTGTGCAATAAAACCAAGTTTGAGTTCAGCAAGACAGATAACAGCATCACCCATTGCCGCACTCCAACTTGGAATATTCAAAACTTGAATAATAATTCTTGCACGCGGACTATAATTCTTTATTGAAATAACTCTCATAATATTTGATCCATCCTCCGCATCCGCATCTTGACAGTATCTGAAAAAAAATATTACATCTGACCAAATAGTTAAAATAAGTGGTATTGTGAATCATAATTTATGATGGGGATTATAAGAAATTGCGTAAGGTTATTTGAGACCTTGACCAAGTTACGGGACCTATATATTATGCGCTTTATAAAATTTGTCTAATTTCTCATCCCCTGTTAATTTCTTGATCTTCAATGAAATGGACGAGTTCTATTTATGATAGGTCGATAAAAATCTATCACACAGTGACTCGGTACCTCTCAGCCAATCAGTTAACAACAAAAACAAGATAAAAATCGCCGTAAGTCAAAAACTAAAATTGCTCACTTTTTTGGAATACAAGCTAAATATTCTATGTATTCTTTAAAAAAATCTTTATATGATAAGCCACTATAAGCGTGGTCTGACTGTATCTGGAATCACTTCCTTGTAAATTAAGCGACAACACATGGCTCAAAAGCTAAGCGACCAAGTATAAACACTTAGCTTTTTGAAATAGAAATACAGTTTGTACTTCTTCGGCATTCTTAATAAAAAAAATTAAAATTCCGCTGGGATACACAGTACCAATTTCCAGTGAAAATATATATTTCAGAGGTAATATATACTTCGCTTTGTGATCGGTCGACCAGTACATTTAAAAAAATTAGTTTGACCCTATTCTTGAAACAATTTGAAGATTCTAATTTGACTTACTTATTGGCTAAAATGACACAACCGTCTGCTTCTTCCATTTTGACCCTGCTCAAATCGTTTGAATTAAGAACTGACCCTTCGAAAAATTCGACTTGTGTAAAATGTCTTTTGAAAAGGGCTTCGAGTTCTAGATTTGGTGGAATACAATGAAGGAAGATAACTTCGACATTAACATCATCTCGATCTTTGTGTAAAAAGTCCTTCAGAAAATATGATACAGACTCCAAGGTTATATGACCACATACTTTTATAGGTTGAATAAAACTTCAAGTTTACTTCTAAACTGCTGTTTCTCATGGCCATGGGTAGGTACAATTCAGTGAGGAGGAATTTTCTTAGAATGAATTCAAATTATATATGTGAAACCATTCTTTATTATTTTGACTACGCTGATTCCAAAAATGTAATCGATTTCTTGATCGGACCTACGGGTCAGGCTGTATAACCGGTTAAAGTTTCAAATCGTGGTCAGATTTAAACACTCACTACAGTATTATATGATATTTTACATATATAATATTGGGCAATACAGAGACAGTATCATTCTAGAATACAATATCAGACAAGACCATCAGTTTACACCGTGGATCTTATTTGCCTGTAAGGGCATGGTTAAATGGTCTTTAAAGCGACCACTGGTCCTTTTTTAATTTGCCCTTGAGCAACCTTCGCCCTCACATGTTATTCAACCTGCGGCCTATAAGGTGCTTTCTGCCAGAGACGGATGTATAACTGCCTCCATATTTCTTTCTGTTCCCCATAAGTTCGATAATTTCTGGAACATATGAGGCGAACATGGCCAGACCACCAAAGATAAAGAAGACCATAAAGAATCGTCCCAACGTTGTCTGTGCATAAATGTCACCATAACCAACAGTGGACATGGTCACCATCAATAAATAAACACATTCCCAATACGATAGCTATATTTGTAAAAACTTCAAGATTTTGTCATTTCATTTGAGATCTTACCGATTGTGAATTTTGAAAATCAGCCCAGGGGTCGCCCGTATTCTCCACCAAGTGGATAAAACCAGCGCCAGTGAGCCAAATTGACAGAAAAATGGATAAAAGGTTTACAAGTTTAATAGAGTTTGAAGTCTTGAGTATGTTGACGAACTGCAAAATTTCGGAGAACTGTAAAAGACGGAGAGCGCGGAGAAAACGTAAACCAAGCCACGTACGATTCAAATAAACTGATACAAACACTTTTTTATGATCACAAGACCAAATTATCTTGTTAAACAATTCATCACGCATTCAAAATTGACCTGATGGGTAAGTGCCAATGGAAGTTCGATAGAAATCCAAAATGATTCGATGAACTGGCCTCAGTCATGGAATAGGTCACGAAAAATGATCGATTTTTGACCTCGAAAAAACATTCCAAGTTTACAACTGGATTAATTCATAGTCAAGATCTAGAATAGACCTGAACTGGTACGACCTTGTGAACGACTTCAACGAACATCAATGATCCTTGTCCTGTAATGTGGGTTGTCTACGTGTGCACTATAGTATATATTCTCAAAACACCGTTTTGACCAGACCTGGGCAAATGAAGTCCCGAGTCCCGACAAAATCCCTGGTTTGACTATACGCTATAGACTATAGTCTATACCTGAACCTTAGTCTGAATAATTGAAATAGTCTTATCGCTCTAGAATATGGAATCATGGTCAATTGATGACCATTTGACTTGAGGATCGAAATGAAAAGGTTAAAGATAAATAAATGCAAATATTTAAGCGTGATATACTCAACAGAATATCAAAACTATAGACCGTTACGATAAAGACGTAATCCCTACATATAAATTACATGTCATATTATAGGCACTGAGTCCCATACTAATCAGGTTTTGGTAAAATGGGTTAACTGGTTTCATAGATTGTGTTCGCGGTAGAAATGGAAATACCGATTCCAAAATCAGCAGGACATAAATCCATTGTAAACATTTGATCATTTCCTGGAGGCACCGTGAAAAAATCAACAATTGAGTTCACTTCTAACCAAAACCATAGCTTTCATAATTTTCATAAATATCAGTCTAATCCTGTTCTCCCTTTATTTAAACTATACGATTTTACATATTAATTTAATGTTCTTATATGTCAACATACAATTTTTAAATTGAAATAATTATTCGTGAACACCTATCCATTCTGGCAAAAACTGATCTAGTTTTGTCCCAGGGGATATTTTCTAGAAGGAATGATTTCGAGCTTCGGATGAGCGGCATTGCTCAGTCCAAATCTTGAAGGCCAGTGAAGGGTACATGTAGACTTGCTCAAGGTCATGCCAACCATGATTCATCACTTAGATAATAAATCAAATAGGATCATTATGCCAGCTATCCAAGGACCAATGATTCTTTTTTCTTGCCCAAATCTAGTCCGCAGCTATAATTCCGATATTTTCGGATCCTTCGGTCAGATTAGAATTTATTTCTATGAAGAGAATTAGCTCGTGATCCGAGTGTATGTTTTAGAGCAACATTTTCCTCTATGGTCTTTTAGGTGTCAAACATCAAAAGCATAAAGATCAATTTTGGCAAAATTATGATTGAATGAAATCAAATTTTATTACCAGGAGGCTTTTAAATTAATTTCCATTTACGAGGAAATTTTCTCAATTATTAGGATTAAAGGGTTCCTATTACATTTAGGGCCTTAGGATTATTACGTTAGAAAAATGTTCCTTATCATTGGCAGCAATGAATCTCAATCCAAAATATAAAAGAAAGAAAATGTTGAACGCCATGTCAATCTGAAGTGTCGTATCTGAAAGAGGATTCCATAAAATGGCCCTGCATTATGATTGGCCAACAAATCAGGTCATAATTGGGAATCCCTAACTGAGTAAAAATTCTTGCACGTTTCAATCGGATCGGATGAGTCAATAAAATATATCACAAGTGCACCAATACTTTTTTTACGTTCGCGCGCCCACGCAAATAAATTTCACCATAAGTTGGTCCATATCGACAAGATCCCGTCAGTTATCGAGATGATGGCAAAAGCATAAACGATTCCTTAATAAGAAGACAAGAACGACTAAAATCCTTCCAGTTAACGTTTGTGCTGAAATCATTACTCCGGCCCAATCTTTGACAGCAGTCATCCAACCAACTTCGGCTTGGTTCTGTTTTGCAACCAAACCATCCGAACTTCGATCCTACAAAATTCTTTACTTATTCACAAACTCAATTCAAAGTTCATGATCGCTTTGATTTTTGACTTTGAAGCGAATCAATATCATTCCGAATGTGTCGAAATGGAGCTATACTGTATCTTATAGAATCGTACGCGTACGTATATACAGAAACGCAGGTGCTACATTCAAGTTTTTAATCTAGAGTACACCTTAACAACATAGAAACCACATTAAGTTGATTTGAGGGGCGATTAGATGTGTTTCGGAAGCTATAACTTGTAAACTATTTTAAGTTACAACTTTCGGATTCTATATTTTACTTTCTACATGCTAAAATGACACTTCAATTTAATCCTAAACCAGAAGACAGGAACTGCCTGGATATTTTTATCCTGATAAGATGATTTAGAACCATACCATAAGGTGTTCTAGACGGGTGTTTGGAAATCCCGAGCCGTTCCGAGATGTAATATTCAAAGGTAATTTAGTGCTCATAAAAATTACCAGCTTTACATGAAAGATTAATCACATTACACGTTACGTGATTTATAAGACTATGGATAGATTAAATGGGGTGTACATAAGTTAAAAAATTGATTTTACCTTGTCGAGTGATATCCTTGGTGGGACTGCAAGTTGACTCCTGGTTGCATTTTGAAGTCTATAGGCAGCACAACACATATAGTTGAATGCCCTCCATAGTAGAATGAGTATGAGTCCGCCCATAAAAGTGACCAATGAGGAGGCAAGAAAGGCGTACCACATTCGAACATCTTCACAATTTCTCATTTTGGTTTATTCGTGGTTTTTAGTTTTTTCCGGGGTTATTTTCCCTGATTTGATCCGTTTCTGGCTGATTTTGACAGATTTTTTGAACTGATTTCTGAGATTTTGAGCGATTTTTGACCAACTTGAATTAAGTGTGACTGGTTTTGACTGGCCACGACCGGTTTTTGGCCGATTGATGACCAATAATACGTTTATTTCATTTTCCTATTTTTTCTCTTATTTTCGTGATTTTCTATGTTTTGTTCTATACATAACTGTTTCTCTCAGTGTACCATAATTGTTACCATTTTGTTTTAAAGGATTTCGGGTTTATCTGATTTTGGCTCTTATCCTGAATACGATTTTGGAGTTAATCTCGGTGGTATTTTCTCTATGGTACCGGAGAAATCGGTTAGATACAACGAGAGTAACAAAATAAAGAGTTTTACTACCTTAGCACTCAGGGCAATTGGAGAAAACTAAACTCTGAAAAAATGGAAAAATACAGTCATCGTCCAATTTAGGTTACAAAGTTATTTAGATAATGATTTGAATGTACAATAGTGACCTTGGGAAAGCTCGAAATGACCTTGTGACGACCGTTGGATGACCTTTCTAGTCAATTTTATGATGTAAGGTAAAATGAAAAATTCGAGGTTGAAGAAAATTTTCCTCTGCGGCTTTGAATTTCGGAAATTTTTAAAATTCCGGGAATTTAATTCACAAAAAATACTCTTCTGAAATTCTGGGCAGCTTGTGATCACCTTAGAGGGAGTAGTTATATTTAATTATTTTCAATTTTCTCTCATTTAAGATTTTAAATATACGTCTTCAGAGTTATTCGATAAATCTAATTCAAATCCAGGTATAGCCGAACAATTCAGTGGATCCGGCCGACTGAACGAAGTCGGACTGTGATCAATTCGCTTACCCCTGATTAAAATTCAAAATCCATAGTTTTATAGCTTCGTTTAACCGCGGATAAAATAATAAAACCGCCGGTATATCATCAGATATTTCAAATTGTAATTAACCGTCTATCTGAAAGCGATTTAGATGGTGATCCGAAACAATTACTAGAGTGTACCGATACAGACGGTTAGAATCGTAAGTGTAACAAAAATTTCTAAGATCTATAGAGCTCGTGCAGAAAAAGATTATTTGAAAGACGTTATCTATAATCTACTAAGACGTCATGAAAGCAACAAATACCCTGATAAAAGCAAACTGTAATGAAAAATGGAGTGCCCCCACCCAACCTAAGGGAGTCCAGTGACTCCACTCAGGTAACTCAACAATTTTTCGAAGGAGTCTGATTTTGTGTCGTTCAACGCGGTTAAAATTAAGTTTAATCGATTGTTTATTTGAAAAGTTTGATTTTATGATTTAATAATCCAAATCGTAAATTTTGTAATTTATCCTAGATAATAACACTCACTTATCTAGTAACAGCGGGTCACACAAAAAACTGATGCGGTCCCAGGGTAGGTTAGCCTAGGTTCAGTTTATATAAAAATGTATGGTCGAGAATATTTTTTCGGAAATTGGTTTTCTCCGATGTGACTACACTTAAACGTAACCTACAAAACGGAAAAAGTTGTTGACAATCGGATGATAGGTTGATTTCAAGCCTATAATAAAAAGGGTCAATTTCAAGTTTTAAAAGTCATTTCAGAGCGAAATTGAAGATAAATTAATGGTTATAACTATACTGACTATAACTTATAGACTATAAGTTATAGTCATCGTGAAAACCTCACGGTGCAATCATTTGAGCTAGCTGTTGGAAAATTCACGTGATCTTATCTTATATTCAAGGGAAATATTGTCATACTGTATATTTGAACAGTCAAAATACGATAAGGCTCTGGATAGCCTAAAAGGAAAAATCACTTTATTTTTGTAAGCTATACAAAGTTGTCCTTACAGGTAATTGAACTTGGAATGGTGAATGAGAGCGGAGCCTTCACTGTGGAGGTTAAGCGCGGGTTCGAGACTAGATAATCAACCCTTATTCATGGATCATTCTCAGTCAAGACATCTCAAAGTCGAACCCAATTAAGTTTAGTGCTAGAAGACACTATCAATCTGTATCATTTGTTCAAAATGCTCAGATTTGAATCCTGAACTTTCGATCAAAAAATAAATTAAATGCCAAAACAACTTCAGAAACAAATTCCAAATTCTTGGAGAAATTATAATTTATATATTAAACCGGGTATATATTTTATACATCGATCGTTTTAAGACCATCACATTTATCGTGTCAATATAATAATCTAGCTAAAATTACATATTTGGGACAAAGAATCTGAACTTTGACCTTAAATATCGATTTATTGGACAACAATTACCGAACCAACCGGAAACGACGTTATACGATGGTCCCCAGACCATGGAACTTCTGACTCGAATGAATTTCCTATCATTTGGAGTGCTTCTTAATCGAAATGGTTTGAGGTAGACCATGAAATAGTCCCAAAAGGGCCTTAAGGGCTATTCCTATGGGCTCTTATTAAGATATTTCCAAAAATGAGACGGGCATTGAGTGAAACTGAAGAGACGTCACGGAACATCAAATCACATGCTTTAAAATAAATTTGTTAAAGAACTATAAATTATTTAGTTCTTAAAACTATAGGTCCTAAAAAGACCATCTTTTACAGGTATAAATTATACTGTATAATGCATGTTTTACGTAGCGTCAGTCAAAAGTTATGCCCACGCAAATTAACGCCTAGAATTATCGAAGATCAAATCATACTCGAGTCGGTATCAAGATAAGATTGCGAGGCGATAACCCTGTACCAGTCTTGGACAAAAATGTTTTGTCAAAATTATGCACCACCCACGCGGCCTGGGCCACGCTTTTTCCCTCCTCTCCATTACACAAAATTTGTGTCCACAAGGGTACATACGGAAACAAAAAAATATTGAAATAATCAATCAACCAATTTCATATCTCATCAGATTGTGTAGAAACCATATGGCTTCAAATTGCCCATATGAGAAAAATGTCAAGAGTTTTACCTAGATACTATAAATGACTGATTAGTGATCACAATGGCAACAAAAATACTTCGTCGGTCTAAACTCAAAACATAAATCGAAATAAGAAACGATTTCTCAGCAAAAATCGGAAAAACTCAGTCGAAAAATGTCAAAAACTGTCAAAATCCAACAAAGTATAATAATAATAGATATTCATTCTTCGTAAAAATATCTTTACATATAAGAAATTCACGATTTCTATGCCACCGTAATAATTCTAGATATAAGATTCGAATAAACCAAATGCCTGTGAGTGTCATCAGGGACAACGATGCCATTTTTTCCTTTTTGAGTTTTTTTATCCCCGAATGTTCCTTTATTGACCCTATTTGACCTTCTACCACTGAACAATTTAAACCAAGTTCAAATTTGACTCATCTTTATAAAACGAACAAGGAACATCCCAGTTAAATTCGCGACCTTTTTTACCAAGACGATAAAACTAGGTTTTGTTGAACTTTATTGTTCATTCATGGTCACGAACAAACGCGAAAATTGCAAAAACTTTCCTTTACCAGTTAATAGAATTTGCTGTGGTTCACAGTCACATGGACACGGCTCATTCATGATTAAAATCGTCAAGAAGTCACCTGATTATCTTTTTCTCCTGTCACGTGACGGCGCAAATTGGCGCATTATATAATCAATCCACATTTGTTTAAATTTTATGCCATTCACCAAATACGTAGGCGGCAGCGATGACGTCTAGTCGGCTAGACACACAACTGCGTAGGCTAATTCCGACGCCCCGATAGTTCAATTCTAGAATAAATTGCATCAATATCACTTAAATTATATAGCTTTTCAAAAAAATAACCCCGACTTAAAATAAATTTCAAGTTAACCCTTCTCTGAGCCAATCAGAATCTTGAAATGCCCACACCTACACAAACGACATCGTCAACCCTCGCAATAATTAATATTCAATAAATATTTATGGAAATAAAAATTGATTTGTGTCGATAAATGTACTTTTGTCGATTTCTAGGTTAAAGATGTACTAGTTATATCTGTGTGGATTTTCACCTTTCCTGCGAAAAAATTGCCAAATTATGGCCGCTTCACTCTTATTCTCTTTTAAAATAATTCTAGATAATATTTCACCACGCTAATTGAAGGCCACAATGCCTATGTCATTTCTCTTTATAGCCCTTCTAAAGTGTTACCCACTTTTTTTTTGAACTTTTTACTTATTTATGTAAGTTTTTGTTAATTTCAGTACATTAAATGTACACTTTAGTTTTGAAAATATACACTTTTGTACAAAAATGTACTGTTCACACATTCGTTTGTGTGAATTTAGAGATTTCTTCTGTATTTCTTTTCTTCTCCCGTTCTATTCTCTCATATGTGTTTTTCTCTATGTTCGGTTTTCTGTTTTTTGTTTTTCACAAATCGATATAAAGGGTTGAAAATATTTCCTTTTCTGATCTTTTCCTCTCTAAGCTCAGGCTGGTTTTGGGCCCTCGAGGCGAATATGAGCTCTTCTATCTCTCCGTCTTCGTCTTTTTTCTGTTCCTCCCATTTTCTACTCCTCCCTAGCCTCCTTACTCTCTCTCTTCCCTTCTGTCCCTTATTTTATGCCCATGGCGATATGTGTGCCTCATTTAGAGAAAGAGTGGTCTTGTCACACAACAAATGCATCAAAAATGCCCTCGGGCGCCACCAGATCAGGCATTCATCTCATCTATATTTCAGCCTTTTTTAGAAAAGAAACATTCATTAAAGTAAATATAAGATACTATGTAGGAAAAAAGCGTGCAGCGTGCGAAAATCGTGCATTTAATCACGTTGCGAATCAATTGTGCAAAAAAATCGCATAAAAAGTTAATCTTATACGCATTATTTACTATGCAGAATTATCATTTCCATAAATAAATTTTTAATTGATATTTAAACAGCGTCATGTACGCCCACGCAAATCGTTATAAACTTCGTTTCCGATCTGACCCTTCAAGCAAAATGTTGTAACCTTTCGTATATAAACCTTCGTATATAACTAGGATTCCATCGGTAGGTCACCGATTATTGATCAAAACAAGTGAAACACTTTTTTTCGGCGATAATGTCAGCATGGCCATGCATGGTTCCGCAAGAATGTTCGTTCCGATACTGAATTCATTTTATTTTTGACACAAATTTTGAGTGACACGATGGACTATTTTTGTTAAAGCGCACAATTCGAAAAAAAAACCAACTATACTCGAATCGAGTTTGTACGAATAACGGGGACGATCGCGATGAAATGATATAACCCAATGCCGTACAAAAGTGTAAAATAAGACTGTCATACGATCGTCAGCTATGATTTGATCGAGTAAATTTCCGATCTTACCCGATTTCAAAAAAGAAGAATTTAGTGAATTCCCAATTGTCAAATGAAATACTCATAGGCCCAATTTGTTATGACATCCATTTGGTCGAAAGTTGAGAAATGAACTCATAAATCAAAACTTAACAAATCTGAAGCTCATTGGTAAGATTCTTAGCTCATACACGACTATTTAACTCTCAAAGGAGGACTATGCTGAACCTTTTTGGCTTTCCTTTATCCAATCGGAACATGTCTGATAGTGTTTGAAGAAAACAATTTGGTGAATGGCCGAGTTAGGTTGGCCAGTACTTTTTTCTATTTGTTTATTCATGACTGTAGATAAACAGATACCGTCAAATCCAAGTCAGTTTGTAGAGATATCAAAAATATTCAGAAGATGTGCGCCTTATTTAAAGGATTCACAGTGAATAATGATGCTGTAAAGTGGGCAACCACTGTATTTCTTATCGTTCAATCGAATTTGGTCAATGTAAAGGCCTACGCCACGACAAATGATTTTTTCGTTGTCTCCGGTCAATTTGGCGGAGACCCCTGGAAGGCATGGCGTTCTTTTCTTATTACAATTATTTTTTTATTTTTAAATGATTGTTTTTGATCAGTGAAGTCTCCATACTGTCCAGCTTTTTTAATCTTAAATAAGACC
Source organism: Oikopleura longicauda (assembly GCA_004367895.1). Classification (NCBI taxonomy): domain Eukaryota; kingdom Metazoa; phylum Chordata; class Appendicularia; order Copelata; family Oikopleuridae; genus Oikopleura; species Oikopleura longicauda. The sequence continues at coordinate 1,248 of SCLD01093631.1, read as the reverse complement.
ATAAATGGGCAATTTCGAGATTAAAGCATCATCATAACTTTATTGTGTCTGCGCCTTCAGTGGGTTTTCCATTTGATGCTGACTCGATTAGATTTACGTGATGGCTCAAAATTCGATAATCGTCAATAGAAATACCGAAATATTAGTTCTTGAACGCCAAATAACAGAATAAAGTTCTGGTCGGTGAATATAAAACTATTGACAAGAAAATTGATGGAGCTCTTGTTGCTCAAAAAAGAAATGGAGATGACTTTTATATCAGTTACAATGCCAAAGGAAACATTTTTAATATTCATTCCACTTTGTATACTTGATGACTCATGCTGCATGAGTCATGCATTCAATATTGCGAACTGGAGACAAGACTATTTCAAGTTTAATTAGCTGTTGTTTGAAATCAGTATCTGGTACCTCAGGGCATTAACGCTATCTTTTCAAATTATCAACTTTAGTCACTGTCACATATGTCTGTCACATACAGATGAAAATTACAGTATCAGTGAGGTGATTTTAAATCGTGTTTTCGGATGTTTTCTTGGAACAGATGTCTTTGACACATTCGAAATGATTCAGTCTTACATTTAAATTACAAATTCAATGCACCTTCAGAGTATTCTTACTCTTTTAAGATTAAATAAGGCTAAAATATCCCGATTTGGCCAATGAGCTGAACACGGATGGTGTCACCAGGTGGTTGCATAGTTGAAACCATCTGTTAAATCGTCAAGGTACACACGGTAGGTTTTGGACCTTTTGAGGACTATCAAAATGGCGATCTTTTTTCCCTAGCTGTGGCTGACATTTACCAATGTATCATCTTTGATTACAAATAATGTCATATTCTTTTAAATGACGCCCTCTATATTGGTTATTCGGAGAGTCGTTATCGGAGGATAACGGTTATCCTCTTTGTTAGCATTATATGACCTTTTTTATACTCCTACATCTTATATGAATAGTATGGATAGGCATGTTGAAGAAACAAGTATTTTTTAGGAAAATCGACCTTTTGATTGGCACAAAATTCCATCATTTTGATAAAGATCGCCTTACGTCATTTCCGGACAGATGATAGTTAGAAAAGGTTCATATCATTTGAATTGTTTTGAAAAAGTATATTATATGCTGTATTGAATTGAAAATATCTTCAGTAGGAGTGTTATTTCGTCTCCTTGTACTTTATTGATAATGTGCTAATGCATATGTAACCTTGGTTCTACATCATCATGCCATTCAAAATTAAAAAAA
>SCLD01093620.1:0-12305 GCA_004367895.1 Oikopleura longicauda | reverse complement strand
GCTGCGGCCTGTTCTGCCTGTTGCTGCTGGCTCATCGCGGCTAGTTGCGCCATTTGAGCGGCCATTGCCTCCGAGGTGGTAGACTGTTGCAGTGAGGGGAAGAGTCCGCTCAGCGCGCTCGCATTTGCCTGGGGATAACCGGAAAAGTAGGGCATGTAGGGAAAGGCAGTCGGCAACAGGCCTGGGACGAAGCTGGACGGGTAGGAAGAGGCCAACGGATGCTGCAAGGCAGATGATGCGGAGTAAAATGAGGCGTATGCGCGTAGATTGCGATCGATCTCAGCATTGTGCAGTAGGGAAGACGGATTCAACATCAGTGACGACATGTTCACTGGAACCTGTGGCGTCGTCGCCGTCGTCACCGGCGACGTCTTCTTGACCAGTTGCGAGGTCGAGCTAGCTTTTGGTCGCATCTTTTGCGATGTCGATTGTGACGATTGTTGCTGCTGCTGCTGTTGAGTTGATGAAAGTGGCGATTTGCGCGGTGAGGGGACCTTTCGCTCTGGACTCATCTTTGCCAGTTTCGCCACTGTAATCGGCGCTGATGCGGTCTCACCTGCCGAGTCATGCTCGGTTTTGACGATGTATTTATTTTGATTGATGTCTTCCTTAACCGTTTTTGTCTGTTTTGCGCCTGGTCCCTCATTGGCGCCTTTTTCGGCTTTTACATTCTCGAGCTTGCGTTTTTTGCCACCCTGATGCGAGCCATCCGCACCCGTTGGCGACTCGCGGCCAATTGAGGCACACGTCTGTTGGAGCAATTCCAGTGGGCACTTGCCTCCCATCTAATTAGAAAAAAGTATGAATAAAAAATAGCTCATTTTTATCACGCAGCACTTACCATGGGTGGATCGGTCGGTTGAATGTAGTCCATGTTTGACTTGATCATTAATTTCTCTTTTTTGGTTGATTGGTCACTTTGGTCTCACTCTCTCTCAGTCTCTTGCTTGTGTTGGCGAATTGAAATCAGTTTTTTTTTCACTCGACAATGAGTACAAAAAATATTACGACGAAAAGTGATGTTGAATATTTTGGAGGTAGATTTTTCTGGTATTGTGAGTGCTGGATGTTGTAGGGTAAAGACGAGAGAGTAGAGTGGGTCTAGTGGGTGGACGCAGAAAAATGGGAGCACAAAAGAGCTCCTACTGTTTCACTATTCCCGTGGTTCTCCGGCAGTAGAGAGCCACTATGTGCTTGATGTAGCCTGTGGGATGTGTGCTATGGGTAAGGATGAGCAGTATACACCGAGGGCGTATATATGACAAATTGAAGCATCCGTAATTATGGCGTATACCCGGCCGTTGCTCGCTCATTGATCAATATCAACTGCTTTATATAATCGAATACAGATCCGGCATCTCACTCAGTGCGCGCGCGTCGGGGGCGGCGTCCTACCCTACCCTAATCCGTCAAGTCGAATTTATCATCATAATTGTAATTATGCGCTACTCGGCGCCCGTCTCGATGCGCTCCCCTCACCTCTCTCTCCCCAAAAAAAGAAAGATCGAACATGGGTTTGATCAATTGGGAGTCAAAGTTTTAATTGATCATGACCGATCGTGTCGTAATCGATCAAAATGTATGGGTCGAGAGACGAGATAGAGCAGCAGCGGCGGCAGCAGCAGTATAGTCCAATAGTTCCGCCGTTTTTTGAATAAAGTATGAGTAAATGAGTTCAAGATAAATAGCAATAAAAAGTGTACATATATATATGTGTGTGTGTGTGTGCCGTTGGGTTGAAACCTTTAAAAATATATAAATCGGACGGATTATTTGACAGACGTTTGATTGGGCCCGTTAAAAATTCGACACTTAAATGACATTGTGTTTTTGTTAGATTTTAAAAAGGCTGTCAATCAAAATGTTTATAGGTTGATAGAAAGTGTCAATATTAAATTTCTCTTGACTGTCATGTGGGGTGTCAGCGTGATTGACAGAGTAAGAAAAAAGGGCTCAAAACCCAGAACTGTACGGATATATTGTTTCGAGGGCGCGGGACCACCGTTCGCTCGGTGTGATTGAGTGTGTTCGGTATGATCGTGTGTGTGTGTGTTTCCGAGTGACCATAAATTCAGCAATTATATGACTTTTTGACCCGTTGGGGTGTTGACTAGTCGACTAAAAAGGAAAAGGTCTATGTTTGGCGAATCTACATTGATGAAAATGAACTGTCTTCATATTTCTTATAATCTGTAATCAACCACACCGACTCAACACTTTCTTGTCTTTTTTGTTGCCTTCGAGAAATCTCAAAGGACAGATATTCAATCTAACAAAATGGAGAGAGCCGAGAGATGGGCTCGTTATCTGTCAAACACAAAATGAGTGATTAGTTTAATCTAATTCGAATTGATCGACGACCAACACAAAACGACAAATGCCCACACCACACACTCCCCTAACCTCACAAAAAACACTCCTTGACGATCGCCGCCGCACCATTTTGGCGGTTAAATAATTAGTTTCTGTGTGTTCATTCTGTGATATATTGTTGATCACCGATATTTCTGAATTACCGTCCAGATGCACATGTGCGGTAGGAAGCGCGTGCAGTATAAAGTCGTGCATATCTTATACGTAGAGCTATTGTGGAAATAATCAATTGGCCGAAAACAGAAACTATAAAACAGCTGATATCGACACAGTGCAATAAACGCCACGTCTACTTCGTTCGCAGATATGCGAAATAAGAAAGTGTCAAAGGGTAAACACCTTCGATCAAAAACAGAAAGAAAAGTAATAAAGTCATAAAACAATTCAACACACACACAAATTTTTAGACTTTTTTCTTTGAGGGTTAAAAAATGGTTTTTAACAAAAATCGCCATCAATCATGTTGTCACCGGTTTCAATTGCCGATTTTCTTTCTGACACATTTTGGATCATCTTCCCACTCTAATCAGGAGATGACCTGATTCTGAACGTCGAGCTAAACGTCCAATTAATCATCATTGTCCGGCGTCTGGCCCCCGGAAGAAAAACAGGCACTTCCTCTCAGAGGACCCACTTGCCCCAGATGATATCTAACACTGGCCTAATGACACTGACACTCGACTGCGGGTGTGTCTTTGTGGCCAGAAAACAACAAATGGCAATGCGATTACAGAGAGGTTTCGAGAATTTATTTGAAATACGTAAATACAAACGACTGACAGGGCCTAACACCACCAATAAAAAAACCATCTGACCCGTAAATCACGATTGTCACTTGTCGGTAGATAGTATTTTGATAAATGTTTATTGGCAGCAGATTTACGGCTGGCCATATAATATTATAATCATGAGTACTCTGTAGATTCGAACTTCATGGAATAATAAATAACCGTGGTGAGGCTCAATCAAACGAAGATTCTCGTCTTCCTCCAGCTGAGCCACGTCTAAACTTGACAGTTTTGTGGTATCAATATCTATTTCACCTGCTCATCATCATTTTCAAAGATTGAAAAGGTCGCCTAACGCCAGTGATGACCAGGTATAGATGCCTTTGACGGTCGTGCCCGTTCAATAACTTGAATTTAGAGACGGTGACAGGCGTAAACTACCAAACAGATTAAGTTTTTATCCGCGCCCGTCGGTGATGCCGTAATGATGATGATGCCCACTTGATTTGCTCTGTAGATTATAGCCCCACCGTCCCCAGGTGAAGTGTATAAATCACGGAGTAATGGCCCTCAACAAAAATAACAATAAATCAATCAATCAAAAAACGGGCCCGACACTACTACAGTGCGTAGTGTGCGAGAAGGAAAGCAGATTCCTTCCATTTTAACCTCTCTCTGGCTATTTCTGACTTCTTCCTGGTCGAGCTCGACCGTTCCAAATGTGGTCGCTTATATTACTCATTCCTAATGACTCATCAAGTTTCAACTCGAAAGTTACACAGTGTGTAAACGTATGTCCAAAGTAAATGTGTCACATCTCGCTCTAGCCAGGATTTAAATTTACGGCGCCATGTCACCGAGTGTGACATAATTTCCCGTCGCCATGTCACCGTCAATGTCATGTGAAGAAACGAATGAGACGTACAGCACTGTCACTCGGCAGTAGATGCCAAAGTGGAAGACAACACGAGAACGGCACACAAAATTTACCGACCTGTGAACTCAGCCTGCCACTCACTCAACTCTCAACACTGTCGACTCTCGATCGGTGCTGTGACAGAGCGCAATTATATTTTGGCGTCGACGCGAAATTATGGTTTCAATAGTCAAGGTCTTTAGCCACAGAGAGCCACTCACTTGTTTCCGGGCTTGTCGAGTCAATCGCGATCTCGCCTACCCTGTTCCCGATTTTGACTAGTGAGTGATAAAAGCCTGTCGATTTGAGTACGCAAACTCATCAGCGATGAAAAGTGCATTCGTCAAATTAATGTCGACACTCATCACACACCGAAATGGCAAAAATAAAACTAAGTCAAATCGAATCAGGAGTGAGCGACACACACTGACGTTGAATACACTTTGGGTAAGTAGTAGTGAAACTGAGTGTACATGTGTACTTGGCCCCAATGTCGTAAAGTTGAATGATTAATTTGCGCAGGCTGTTCACATGCGACAAATCAAAATCGCCGCTCAGCTCTCTCGCCATTCAATTTCGGCACACGACAGTTCGAAACAACTGGATGTGTTGAATTAGAGCGATAATAAGCCTGTCAACATAAAGATTTTGTTATTTATGAACAACGTTAGACATTAGAACAAAAATGTGAACGATTAGAAAATAGTCAATCATTGTTGAATGGCCTTTTCTTATTATGTTTGAATTCGAGTCTCCGACCTCCACTTCTTCTTGAGATAGCCTCTCGTCGTCGATATAATAAGTATTTTGGTAAATCAGACAGGAAAGAGGGAGGAGCCATAGGCGCCTGAAATTAGAATGAATCGATTTAGTGCTGCCGTAATTCGGATTGGATCAATCATAATCATTTGAGAATGATCAATTTGATTTTGCGCCCAGTTCTGTGGTCTATCACAGCAGTCTGAATATATAAAGATTTGTTGCCTTTTTTAGATGCACACACACACACACGCACTGGGTGCGGCTGTACGTGCTCTCAAAGAGGTTATCCGTTATAGCCAATAAATCAAAATTATCAATCACTTTAAAGACCTATTATAATAACCGGTTGAATGAGCCTCAATGTTACTGTAGACAGACACTTCTCTAAACTCCAAAAGCTCAAGAAGAGATTATTTATTCGCCTGTCGAAAGCTTAAGCTGAGTATACATCAGTAATCATCAAATTTATCATGTTTTGAACCGTTTCACTACCGCCAATCAACATTCAAGTGTTCCATCATCGTTCACCATTATAGTTTAGGCTCAGTGGCACTGGGTGAGGCTAAAAACACATTGATCACTTGACTATCGATGATTTGTACATCGCTCCGGGGACCCGCACGCACACACACACACACACACTGACTTCAATTTTTGGCTCTCGTATACTGTATGGTACTACATACTACTAATAAAATGAAATGAAATGATTCACTTTATCTAAAAACAATTTGTTGGTGACATACTTAATTGTCGGACAATTTTAAGGAGAAGAGGAACAAACAAGCAATATGTGTCGGTGATATGTGATTGATGGATTGGACGGGTTGAAGTGAGAGGGGAGGGCAAGAAGTGGGTCTTTGAAAAGTGCGTGTGTGAAGTTGACACTAATTTCTGGCTCGATTAGTTGGTAAGGGCAGTATAATTTAATGCGCGTCTTCTGCTTGAGCAGTGTCCTCGCAAAATAAATATATTCCACGTTTGAGTTATAGTGTCACTGCTAGGTTTTCTTCTTCATCAAGACCACAGCTGATATTTACGAGGTCCTAGCCCCCTTTCCCGTGTATCTCTATGTGCATAACTGTCGGACGATTTAGTGGGGTACCATTACAATGATTAATTGGGATAAAAGACACCCCAAACCTACAGTTGATTGCTGCCAGCTTAGCGGCTCGTATTTTTTACATATTTTACATCGACTTGATTTAGAGGTCCTGTTTTGAAGCCGCAGTCGGCCTAATGTCACTTCAAATGAAGGAACCCTTCCAAGGGCTGACTGTAATATGACAGTTTTGTTGTCACAATGAATCTTAATGTTGACTTTGTCAATGGAAGGGCGAGAAAAAAATCCGGCATGACAGTCCATGTGTGCGTGCGTGTGCATTCACTACCCCGTTCATGATTAATATAAATAATCGTCCTAGGCTTGGTCCGTGTCAAATCCAATGAAATGAAATGATGAATAGTTCGACAAGTGACGTGATTCATGTCATAGCTCATTTATCATGTTTTGTGGCCCCATACGACCAAGAGGCCCTCCCCTCGACCAAACTCGTGCTATCGCCCGCTCTAATTCTGGCTCTATCGAAAAAACCTTGGCCTCCCGGATGGTTGTACACCTTGGCGATTGTGTCAACGATTTGGGTAATGGCAAACAGTGATAGGCGCTCATATCAATTTGCTACCGTAAAACGTAAATGCGCGTTATTTTCGCTCAGCGCTACTTATTACTCCATCGTAAGGAACCCGCATCGATCACGTTGACTTTATCGACACTGTGCAAACTTTGGTCGAGTCACTTCGACATCACAATCTGAAATGTCCACCTCGAGGTTGATCGCTGCACTGTATCGGCAATGTGTCAGCCGCCGACTCCAGAGTGTACGAGATAGAGAACGTTGTACGAGAGGTCAAATCATCGAACATCTTGACAATGAAATACTTTATGACTTTTTTGTGCACGCCGCGCTTATCATTCTCGTTTGACACCGAGTAAATAGTGTCACTCATTTATGACGTTACCCATCGTGTTATTTGTCAAAAGTGTGCTGCGTCGACATGGTCGTCGTTCGTTTCGGTTTTGTAGTCGAATCGGCGATCTTTCAATTGTCAAAGTTTTTTGATTGGTGAATATCAATCCAAACCAGTCGTGTGTCAGCCAAAGTCTGCATTACGTTTGGTTACGACATGTTAATATGCTCCCAGGGTGCCCCTTAACTCTTGAGCATTGAATTCAAAATACTCCTTGAGCATTTTTTTACGATTTGATTCGTATCACACAAAAAGAAAGGGAAAATGTTTCGTAACATGTGTCTATTTTTTGGGATTTTGGCCACTTAGAGCAAAAGGTTCGTACTGGATTACAGGACGTCGGCACCTTGTTGCTGTTGTGCTGAGAGAAAAAATCAGCCAAAGTTTCAGTACTAATGTATTAGCCAAAATGTCAGTAATTAGCTTGATTGCTCACAATAGTCGCTCGAAGTACGAGCACTATTTCTCTCTTTAATAATTGTTTAAAAATACTAAACGTACTAACTAAAATCCGCGATAAATATTCCTGTACTTCTTAGGGTCGATTACGTTATGTGCCTTTTTCTCTTTTCAGTTTCTGAGTCTGTGGAGGCTGTTTTTCTATCTATCTAGCTTTATTCGCGCCAGTACTTGACGTCTTACCAAAAAAACTAGCGGATAGTTAATGGTAATCAGTTTCGTTGCTGGACTCTAAAATGTTTGTGAACAGTATGGTACAGTGATTTGTTGTACCGAGGGCATCGAGCTGCCCTGCATCCGGTAGCAGTTCAGTGTAGGCAGGTGACTTTACCACTGGTGATCCGTCCAGCCAGAAACTGTAGTTAACTCGTGAGTCGGCATTCAAAATAATAAGTTCGATCGTCTCAAACTCGTCCGCTTCAATTTCGCTGATAACTGGTTAATCTTGTCCAACTCGTCCAATTCGTCCAAGTCGTCCTCGATTCACGGTTGCTCATTTGGGTTGATTTCCACTGTTTTGTATATGCCTCTCTTACTGGTCTTTTGGCGCTTTGGTTCACCGGCGGCTCCCGGTTCGCGACCAGATCGAGAGTACCGAGATTCCGTTCTGTAAGCGTCGGGTCTGGTTTATAATACACCGCGTCAACTTTTGCGACAGCTTCGTATATACATCCCCTTGTCTTTACAGAATACGATTCCATACGCCATGTCCTTCACCATCGAAACTGTTGCCTTTATCCGATTTCAACTCCACCTTGACAGCATGACTTCCGTGTCAAGCCATTTGCACAATGGGATTTGCTTTCTTCCTTGGTGCTCTTCTTCCGTCCCGTTTTCCCTTTCTCGGCACCTCTGATCGGTCGAGAGAAAATGCCTGGCAGCGTTTAACTGGCTCACTTCTTCTCCTCCGCTTTAGTCGTTCGTCCATTGGCTGACCAATTAACGTTCGACACCACATCAGATGGGACTGAATCCAGCTTGGGGTTAAACTGTAGTAACTCGGTTTTGATTGACAAAAAACCAGATCACCGTTTAGATCTTCTTTTTATACACTCCCTCGTCTTTACAGCTTGCGTTTTCGTACACCGTGTCGGCCGTACACCTCGATTTAGTATACACGATTACTAAATCGAGAAAACCCCCTGCCCGCGCAGTCAATTTTCTCTTTTTTTTTATGATATGTCATTTAAATGCATTTTATAATTCGACCAGCAAACATCGCTGAAAGCTGATTTTTTCAGACAAGCTTTTCCGCGCCCTAACTAAGGCCCTACTTCGTTATTTGAACCAGGCACTGTATATACTTCGTGATTCCCGCAACAGCAGCTTGTGAGGCTCATCAAATTGATCAATCTTTATTTAAAACCCAGTTTAATTTCAAGCCATGTTTATTATGAAGTCACATTTATTATGTATCATGTCTATGAAAAACAGTTCAACAAACGTACTATTAAGGGTTTTCTACCGTGCCCAAAAGTAATCATCGTTGAAAACCATAAGCAAGCAGGTCATCTCCGTTTCGTATTTTTCACACCGTTTAATGAAATCGGCAACAGCCTGAGCACGCTCCGGTTGCGGATTATCGTGAACTTGGTCATTGTGAAAGGCTTCCTCGTGGGTAAGTCGGGAATGGGCAAAAGTGGCTAGTATTGCGCAGAGTACAATGCGATTCATTTGTCAGCTTTTCTCAAACACTTTTTATGTATTAAACCTTCTGTGATGCCCTTATTAAACGCCTTATTAAATAATTTAAATTGTAAATAACTCATCGAAACCCAATAGTTAAAAAATTTATCACAAACCGCTATCTCCATGACATACTGTTCAAGTGCTGTGGTAAAATTATGCGTTGAGTTATCTCTATGGTGTTCTCAAGTCAGTGGTTCGACATAATACGGAACCAAAAATAAATGATTAACGGTGCAACCTTAATGTGTGTTGGTTTCCAAGGTTGAGTTTAATAGTAATCAATTATCACCGATACCAATTATACAACTTGGTACCGTCCGATAAAAACAACCGAGAAACGAGTGGCTCGTATAATATAAACGTCTCAATTACGTCTCATAAAATCGCAAATATGTAAAATTTCGTCACCTCATCATCATCAGTTTACCAGAAGTCAAAAATCATGAGTGGTATTTGAGAATGAAATTTGATTATATAAGTAACAAAATGTATTTTAGCCGAACAATTAAAAGACTTGCCAGCGCTGACACGACTAGTCGCCGAGACATTGAAAGGCAGCACGGTGACCGATGACTTTCTCAAGGAGTCGACAAATCGGCATGAGCTCAAAATCGCGCGTGAATTGCGCGAGGCGCGACCCGTCTATCAATTCATTCACATGTTTCACCGCTGGATCAAGCCTGTCTTTTCCGAGTTTGTCGCCATGTTTATATTGATGTTTTGGACGTGCATGTTACCGACGCAACCATCAGAACCAGATCAACAGATTGCATACCAAATGATGCTGGCTTTATCCGGTGGCATCGCCGTTATTATTATAATCACCGTTTTTTGGGATATTTGTGTTATCCAATTCAATCCGGCAGTTACCATCTCACTCGTCCTGGCCGAAGTGCTTCCATTTCGATTAATGCTGCCGAATATAATTGCCCAGCTTGCCGGTGCCACCTTGGCATCATTCGTTTCTGCCGAATTGAGGGGCGGTAAACCAGTCGGGATGATTCTGATAACTAGCAAGTCAAATGTAGGCGTCATTATTTGGACAGAGATATTGTTCACTTTTACAATGAACTTCGCCACTGCCGCCGCCCTACTTGATGACAAGTATGCGCACCAATTGACGCCGTACGTGATTGGTATGACCGTTTTTCAGGTATCACATTAATATTTAATTTTTACTTTAATTCTTTTCTTAAAAAGGGCGTTTTGGGTGGCTCGCATGTTGGCGCGGGATGCATGAATCCGGCACGCGTTTTCGGCCCGGCCGTGGTTGGTAACGAGTGGGACAAGCATTGGGTGTGGTGGGCAAGTGAGATTGTTGGCGCCTGTCTCGCCGTCATTATCGTCCGACTCTTTTTTGCGCCACTATACGCAAGTGACGAGAAAAGCGGCCTTTGGTGGTGGCGAGTCTATCAGCGCATTCATCAACCGCGACAAAAAGTGGCAACGAAAAGCAAAAAGAAAAACTTTTCCTCCTGGGCAGCCGTCTACCGACGACGCAATCGCACCGATGTGCTTGACGATGAGAATATTGAACATGATTATGATGTATGATTTACAGCTAAAATAAAGTTATGACTGAACTGGATCAGTTAGATCAGATCAGATCTTTTGCAACTAACTAGATATCAACAAATTGTTGGTATAAACATGTTATATGTTTATTAAGATTGGGTAATATCGGGCCAGATACTGGCTGGGAGAAGCGATATTTGAACGCTGACGACCATCAACGCCGATCTTAGATAGCCGGTATTCATCGAGAAAGGTTCACCAAATCAGAAAATTCTCAGACTCGTCGTCCGTTTGACTCAGATAATATCACCACTGTAATATTAGTATGTGTTTCTCAACCATTTTATTTTTACCATCCAATAGAAACTAACTTCACATGTGAAGCTTGTTATTGACAAACACGGTTTGTGTTTGACCCTCGCAGTATTTCAGCTTTGTGCCCTTTGTCCGCATGACATGACGGACGTAGCCGATGAAGCGTTCAATCTTAAAAAGAGATGAATGTAGAACTCAATCTAGAACTTACTTGGACGACGACAGATGCAATCGAAATGCCGAGAAACAGTCCAAACGTGCCCCCAATGTCAGACAAAAACTCGGGGAGCGAGTACTCGGGCCGCTCCTGTTGCACTTCTTCATACAAATCCAAATCAATCATGAACGAGACGACATTCTCGGGTTTGGGCTGACGCGTCTCCCAGCGATAGCCGTACTGGACTTTGCGCGCTTCAAAATAGGAGCGATTACAGCTCTCGACGCATTTGCAGTGTTTCTTGCGGTAGACACGTTCAAAAGTGAGATAGGCGGCCTTGATGCACACTATTTGTTCGTAAATTGAACAGTTTCGCTGGCTTGAATTGTGAATTGTTCGAATCAAACGCTCGGCATCGGGTGGCAGGCAGCCACACTTTCCGTACAAAAATCTGGCTTTGCAATCAAACTCGCAATTGATACGATTGTTGACGATTTTGTGGTTCGCATCAATGTATGGCTTTGTATCACATTTGGAGTATGGCTCATTTAGCTTTATAAATTATGTTTTTAAATACTGTTTTAAAAAGTAAAGTAAACAAAGTCTTTACCTGAATGACTTTGACAGATTTTAATTCCACCATTGTTATTGTTTGGGTCGTTGCCTGGTTTAATTAGCGTCCCGAGTCGCATTATTGAAACGAGGCTTACCTGAAATGACGAGCGTGCCTCAATATTGATCTCGCTCGGTTTCGAATAGTAGACAGTGAAACCGTCCATAAAATGACGCCATCCGGCCGACCATTTGTAGGGATCATACTCAATAACAACGCTTAGTTTGCGACCTAAATCATGCTCCTTCAAGACGAGACACCGCCCATCCTGTGTTATTACTTCGCGCCACTGTTGACGACAGTCCTGTGTATCAAAACGACATGCCTTTATTGTATAGTTTGGCGAGGTCATTTCAATGAGACGGCGGTAGTCAACATCGATCAGCGACCGATGATTATCCAGTATGTCCAAGTAAGAATTCAGATGATATTGCGTGTGATTTCGGCCAAGTATAACTTCTTTTATTTCGTCTTTTGTCGCATTATGAAGTTTGCAATTTTCCATAATCTCCACAGTTTTATTGCTGATGAGCATTGTGTTGTACAATAGTCCTAGTACAGTAACGTTAGCGTATTGACCTCATTTTTACCAATTATATGTGTCATAAATGGCGCATGGTCTTGAATTTTGTCCGAGTCATGCAACGAATTTTGACACACAGTCACTGTCGGAAACTTGAAATTGTCTGGTTCTACGCGAGACGGAATAATCATTGTTGGGTACGATCGGTAGTGCTTCAAACATTC
>SCLD01093608.1:0-12311 GCA_004367895.1 Oikopleura longicauda | reverse complement strand
TAACGAAACAGTCTGCGAAAAATGCAAATAGTGTTATTGAAAACAAAAAAGAAATTGTCGAATTTTATGCCGATTGGGTTATTCAAGGAATATCATTTACACTGACGATAGCGACTTTATATTTTGTTTATGTTTTATTCGAGCAGGAAACGAAAGAAAAAGAAGCCAAAGCAAAAGATATTACTAAACAAAAAATTAATCGCATAAAAGGTATGTGTAGGCCAGTTGTTGGAACGTCGTGGAGCGTCATTTTTGGACAAAAAACAATACGTAAAGTAGGGCCCATTCTGACTCTATCCAAATGATCCGACAAAAATACTAAGAAAAGAGCGCTCACGCCCACGCTCGCTTGGACAGGGCCACCATGGACCCCACGTTATATGGTAACGTCTTGGAGCTTCATAAGTGGACAAAAACAACAGCGAATGGTTGTTTACAGTTTTTTGGGATTTTTTGAAAAATAGTACTTTGTACCAGTCTTTGGGGCGCCTTTAAAAATAATGTGGATTTTTGTCCGCTAATGACGCTTCAAGATTCTCCCAAAAGAAGATTTTCAAATTTTCATCTGAAAATTAGTGTGATTTTTTGTCCAAAATTGACACTTATCAAAAAAGATCTTTCATTTTTTGTCCACATACGACGCTCCATGATATTCCCAGAATGTGGACGTTGCGAGAAATTATGATGGCGTTCCTTGACATATTTTATATCTAGAATGAGCAAATATTGTTTAAACCTCTCTGATTCTATTCATAATGAAATCGGTAATCTTCAATATCAAAATGCGAATCTCGAAGGGCTTCTGAGAGCGGCCAAAAGGGACAACTGTACTTTACATAATCAATTGTTCGAATTAAAAGACCTTTTTAAATTAACAACCGTGTCGCAATAAAAAAAAATACAGTGCTCAGTTATTATAGAGTTTATTGCATAGTGTCACGTGATACAGATTTTAGTTTAGATGCCGGGCTCTCAGATCTAGCAATTTTCGTTGCGAGCGATTTGATATTATTCGAGACCGTGATATCGTCTCCCTCATCGACCCTCTATATTGATTATTTACTGGTAGTGATCTGATTCGTCCTGCCGAAGGTTGGAGAGTACTATCGGCCTCTCCAGTGTTTGGGTACATCCCACTTTCCCTATATTCATCTTCACCCATTTCACCCACTTCTTCTAAACGCATTTCGTTTTGTTCAGTTTCGGTTCTTTTTCGCGAAATTCTTTTTTTCTGAAAATTATTATTCATAACGTTTTATTCGGTGAGTTCAAAATGTTTTTATGGTTTTTACCTTTTTCTTGAATCCTTTAGCTGCTTTAACTTCAGCCACCTCTTCTGTTGATTGTTGAATAAAAACTTGCATTGCAAACATTTGTTTCACTTTTCGTACCTTATCGGTATGTAACAGATGCTTATGTGCTATGTCGGGGCTTCACCGACCGTCCGCAAGAGAGTGATAGATTTCATACTTTATTCCGAGAAAGCGTAAAACGTCTGAATTTTGAAAAAAAAAAGAAATAAGTGCATCTTATTTGTCATCAAAAAAAGTTTTGGGAATTATCTTTTCGGGAAAAATTTTTCCCATGTCCATTTTCAACTTTTTTTGCTCTCCGCCCACGCAATACGTAGAATGCTTCAATTTTGGCTACATCCTTAGTTTGGCTTTTTTCGAAATTCGGACTTTTTACACTTTCTCGAAATAAAGTCTGAAATCTACCATTATTTATTTACGCTCTCGGATGTGTCCGTTAAACCATTCCTTCTGTTAATGTCTTGAAATATTCTTTACATGTTGGGCAATAGAACTTGAAATCTGTATCATAAGTTTTATAGTTTGTCGGATATAATTGTTTCTGTGATTGTAAATGATTTTTGTACATTATCGGTTCTGAATTTTCAAGTTACTAGCCGACCCGCTACCTCTCACTAAAGTGGGGTGCTCCTTCCTGATGGCAACTTGATCCAAATTCCGCGTTGAACTGTAAGGAGACGAGGACCATCGGGAAGACACACCCTATTTTACTCCTCAGTACGTCCGATTCGGCCAAAGTATCCGATTAGTCGCGTATAGGGGATTTATAATTAAGTTTATAGCTTACTGTAATTGATTGTTGCCAAAGGCACTTTCCATATTTGGCATTTCGTTGATTCTGTAAAGCGTTTTCATTGGTTAACCAATTAAAAAGCCGATTGAGACGGACCAATCAGAAATCGTCGAATGAAAACCTAACTGTGTCTTGATATATTTTCCATCCAAATGGTTTTCCATTTAGTCCTTTATCTGGATCTGGAACCCATTTTCGCGTTTTATTTTCAGGATTTTTGTCTTCGGATTCTTTTTCGGTTTTATTTTTTGTTGGAGCCATACTCGCTCTTCGTGAGCTAGATTCTCGCCGGGCCGTAGAGGACGGTGCCTTCAAAACTGATGGCCCTATTTTTAGCGCCGAAGTTCGACTCATATATGACTGTCTGAATCAGGGCTCAACTGACACTCTTCAGCCCGTATACGGTCCGAGTGTAGCAAATACAATTTAGACTTGTGCCACATGTCATAGGTCCGTGAAGCCCTGGCCTGACAGAAAGGCGACTGCCTCGTCCGCCCATGGTGCTTTTTCGTTCTTCAATTGATTTATCCACCGTTATCATCATTTGCGAAGGAGGTTTTGGCACCTTGGAAGTCCTATTTGCGGCATTTTTGCCAGCAGATGGCGCCATACAGCCCTTACTCGCCCGTGAAGTAGACCGTGATTGAACCGAAGAGCGTCCGGATCCTGAGTGGACTGATTCACGCCCATGACGTGGACTCGGACATATGACAGCAGCAGGTGTCCGCCTTGTCCTGGCATCGTATCCGGCAGACTTCATTCTAATCCTACTCGATGTAGAATCGTCATTGCGCTCCTGATGGGACAACGCAAACGATAAAATCGATGGTGGACGAGAAGGTTGTCGTGAACTCGGACGTGAGCTGGAGCGCGACCTAGGAAATGAGAATGGCTGCGAACGGAAGTTCTCTCCAGTACTTGGACGATTTACTTTTTCCATTTTTTATATCGTCTTTTTTAAAACTGACTTTTTCACTCAAAAAAAAATTTTCAGTCGGGAAACTTCTAGAATTTTTTTTTGGAAATCGACAATTTTGAAAATCGGGACTGGACCTCAATTTAAAAAAAAACGCCCAAAAATTTAGTCACAAACAAGATTTTCGATTCAGAAATTGGTCAACAAATTAATCTAAATGGCCAAAAGGGAATTTATGTCGCTTCCAGTGGCCTCGGAATTACCATCTTCGATTTATTCAGCGAGATTTTGCAAGAATCAGATATGAAAAGATTTCTCCGAGATCACGGTGAGTTAAAAGTATTAACAAAATGACCGTTATTTTCCAAAATGACCGTTATCCAGTACCAAAATGACGGTTATTTCTTACCTAAATGACCGTTGTATGGCCAAAATGAACGATATTTTCGATCAAAATAACGGTCATTTTGGTCATGATCTTACTCGATTAACCGTCACTTTGGTATGTCCAAAATGACCGTTGGTCAAAATTTGAGAAATCGTCATTTTGGTCAAATAACGGTCATTTGGCAAAATTAACGGTCATTTAGGACAACAGTCATTTTGGTTTGCGACGACTGTCACTTTGGTGGCCATTCTTGAGTTGGTGCCCGGACGTAGACGACCGATAATGACCGGACGTGAATAAGGACCCCTTTCTAAAACTTATTTTAATAGCGATTGATGACACGAAATTCAACCATGCAAGTTCTCTCGTCTTGAGATGCTTTTTGTTACTGCTCGATTTGAACAGAACTTATTCAAATAAAATTTTAACAAATGTTTCTACGGAGCAAAATCAATCTGAAGAAATGGTTGGAACAGATGAACCAATTTCGGCTTCGATAAGAGAAGTCGAAGTCAAAGAAGAACCGAATCATGAAGATTTTATCGAATATCCCGAAGACAAAGCCGTCCCCTCACCCAATATAAAACCTCGATCAAACTTCAACGTTGGAACCGATCCTCAAGACACTGACCCAACTTCTGGATCAATTTCAAGTGGGTCAGCTGATTCTGGATTATTTGATAATATTCGGAAAATATATTTGTAATATTTGCGAAAAAAAATTTCAATCGAGATCAAATCTTCAAGAACATAAAAAGAAAAATCATTCATTGTCAAAGACTGAATGGAAGTGTTCCCTTGTAAAATGTAAAGGTAACAGCTTTTAAAGAGTTAGGTCCTCAGCTAAAAATCTTAAGGGTACTGCACTCAGCGGATTTCGCACCCTTGAATTCTGGTTCTTAGTCTTAATAGCGATTAAACTTAATAACATTGAAAAGCATACCCGTTAGGCTTTTTTATCGAGAACTGTTTTATTTTACTCTAGATTTCATTCCATACGATTTTGGCAAAAACTAACCTCTTAACCGCTACGGATACACGAGCAAAATGTTTTTCCGCTGAGGATTTCAGAAAATAATCGAAAGCAGAGTATGATGAGCACAGAAAAACTTTCAAACATTTTGATTGTTCCTCATGTCAAATTGATTTTTATACTCAGGCGCAACTGAGACAACATTGGGACCACGACAAGAGCTGTGCTGCATTTACTTGTCCAAATTGTGGAGGCGGGTTTTCATTATAACATGTTTTCATTGGTCAGAATAAACGTATAAAGGTCTTATAACTGCCTAATAAAGGTTTAATAAGGTCGTACGAAAACCCACCTTAGAAAATTTCCGTCATTGGAATGGTAACGAAGATAATGGAAATAAAAAACGAGTTTCGAGAATGACGAAAATAAAAGGTTCTCGCATGCGAATTTTAAAATACAGAGGTTTATGTCGGTCATTTCGACCCCAGTCGTTTTTTTTCGAAATGACTCCAGAATCTATCCTAAGAAATCCTGACCATAAAGTTCTCCAAAGCCTCAATTTCATTTTTAGCCCATATCAATTCATGCACAAATAACCGCTCTTTTGTCTGCGATATTTGTGGCATGGGATTTTTCACGAAATCGAAACTAACTGGCCATCGGCGTGTTCATACAAAAGAAGCCGAACAGGAAAGGGTTCAACGTAAAAACTTGTAACAAATCTAACGGAATAAAATATTATATTCTGCTCAAAAAGAGGAAAACATCTGGATAAGCAATATAGAGGGCGCCATTTCAGAGAATATGATATTTTATTACTTCACAAATGATATTTGCCCAGGAGTAGTTGAACTGGTCTGTGAATTCCTGAAAAGAAGCGACTTTTATTTCGACTCAACAATCGAGCAATGTCAGAAGCAAAGCGAATTAATCCCCGAAAATTTCCATGCGACAAATGTGACATGTCTTATACAACGAATCAAAAACTCAAGTTTCATAAAATGTCTGTTCATGATGGTATCAAACTGAACTGTCCTCATTGCGATGTGAAATTGGCAAATCCAGATACACTTCAAAAACATATCAAGAAACAACACGAAGGTTCGCTTCTCATCAACAATTTTATAGCCTACCCTCATCTAAAAGTCCGGACCAATCCTTATAAAGTAAGGTGCGTCTTCCCGATGGTCAATTGGTCCGAATTACGGGTGGGGAATTAAAGAGACGACGATCATCGGAAAGACGCATCCCACTTTAATTTTTAGGTCGAGTTTATGAAGTATACGGTCCTGAAAAGTGAAGTTGACCGTTTATATTGAAAGTCACTAAATGTATACGATGTCATTCATGAGTCAGGACCGTATATTGCTCATACATTTATGAATCATACGGTATGACCGATTAAACCCAATTTTAGATAAACTCAAAGCCGAGAAACTTCGAGTTGGTGTCGAGAGAGAAAATCGATTTTTAGAATTCAACTCAAACCTAACATCCATCGGTCAGTCGTCCGAAAATACGACGGGTTACTATCCGATGAGCCAGTCAAGCTGCGTTTTTCAAAACTATCACCCTTTGCCTTCAATTCAAACAGCTTCACAGTTCCTTTTCCAGTTTAATACTGATCCTATTGGATCAAATAATTCAAACATTCAAGAAATTAAATTCAAATGATTTTTTTGAAACTGCAGTAATATTTATAGCTCCCAGTCGATAGCCGACAAGGCTGGACTGCCGTAGTTGCATAGAGGTGTTATTCATACTCGCTTATTAAAGACTCACTGTAGATGGAATTCTACCTAATTTCTACTTCCACTGTACACTGTATATTCGTGTGAAATTCACTTCAGAGATTTTGACTCTACTAACTGACATACATTGAAAATCCGTATCTTCTACCAAGTTTTTTTTCTGAATTGAGCTTTACAACGTTCCATGGACTCCATGGCATGGAGTCTATTTGAGAGTCAAATTGAAAATATGGATCACATGACCGTGTTCGTACGTCCTCGGTCCGAGGACCTCGGATCATTAACTTGGCCAAATTCAGTTTTTGATATGCCTTCAAAGCCGTTTATGTGCCTTCCATGTGCCGAAGTTAAGACGCTGTAAAATAAAGGCATATTTTACCTGAAAAATAGAAATAAATAACCGAACCT
Organism: Oikopleura longicauda; assembly: GCA_004367895.1. Taxonomy (NCBI): domain Eukaryota; kingdom Metazoa; phylum Chordata; class Appendicularia; order Copelata; family Oikopleuridae; genus Oikopleura; species Oikopleura longicauda. Next base: position 5,769 of record SCLD01093608.1, on the reverse strand, counting down.
GGTAACTGTTGATTTACAGTATAGAGACGACGGCCATTGGGAAAGCACATCCCACTTCACCAAATGTCTCTCAACAGTTTGCAGACCAAAAAAATTATAAACTTGCATTAATGATTTTGAATTTTATACTAGTAACGAGTGTATGCGTCATGTCTGCGAATTTTCGAACTAAGTTTGTCTGTGTCTGGTGCGTGTCTGTGTTTTCAAATGTTCGATCGTTTCTGTGTCTGCCACGTGTCTGCAAACATGGCGCAGACAACGTTTGTGTGCGAAAAGTCCGTCTGTGTCTGTTTAATTCCTGCGTTAAGAGAGAAATTCCGCAATCTTTGAATACATTTGATTGCAAATAAGCTTATTTCGAATGTTGTGAAAGATTTTTTAAATAAGGAGATTAGTTGGAAATTTCCCCAGCATTCTCGCTGTTTTTGAAACTTAAAAAAGTGACTTCGTATGACCCTTTGGCGTTGTTACGTTTCCGGCAAAATATTGGACGCTATTTGATGAACCAACAGTCAAGCGGTGCGATTTGGTTCCGATTCGGTGGTAGAAGTAATTTGCCGGAGAATGAACGACGTCAAAACGTCGTATGAAGTCACACTTAAGTTTCAAACAGTCTAGTCAAAAGTGCCGATTGGCCTCAATTTAACCGGTGGTTGCGAAATATTTGAACAATTTATTCGATTTTAAGCTTTATCTTGGGTCTCTTTTATAGACAGTCTATAGCAGAGCAGGATGGGCACGCGTGCCTCAAGTTTGCCACTGCCTCTAGTTTGCCCACATATGCGATAACTAACTTCGCCACGCCATTAGTTTGCCTCGATTTCTCCAGTTTGCAATGCCTCTAGTTTGCCATGCATCTAGGTTGCCATGGGTACGCGTGCCTCTAATTTGCCACCCTCTAAGTTTGCCACACTTTTGAAACCAAGTGTGCCCGGCTTCTTGTTCGCCCGTGGCAAGCGTGCCCTTGCCCTTAGAGTAAAGTCAACCGTTCAGGAAATACAGTTTATACCACATTTTTTTCTCGGCTCCAAAACTAATGCGTATTGACGTTTTACATTTGAACAATCTACTCGACAAACCAGAGATCCGCGGGGACGTGTTTGAACCGAGATGATAAAATTTGAAGTTCACCGAGAAAACGGTCGACTACCGGTAATTGATCTCTGAGGCCAACTTTAGACACCCTCGCTTCGACGACCTTCAAATTTGCCATATTCTCGTTCTATTTCGGGTCGTTCTTGTTATTCGCAAATCGTAAAATATAACGTTATTTGGGAGCAAATGTGCGTCGTATGGGCCGATATTGTCTGTTTTGGAGTCCGTTGTCTGGATATATTGATCATTTAGTGACTTTTTACTGACTTTTGGTAGGATCCAATAATATTTTTCAAGATTTTAACCCGAAATGTCGGAGAAAACATCGAGTTCGTTTTTGTTAACCTATAAAATAGTTCAAAAAAGCTGATCTTTGCATTTTTACAAAAAAACTTACCTATATGCAGAGACAAATAAAACGATATGTCATGTTACTTTTTGATAAGAAGCCGTTTTTTTCCAAATGTTCGTAGAAGTGTTCCTTTAGTGACGTCTTACGTTCCCCGACTTGATAAATAAAAGACGTTCCACGTTTTAATCACACCATAAAATCTCATATACTCGTCATGGTTAAACAACTGTTTGAAAAGTTTTTCAGAGTATTTATTCTAGGAACGGATTTTTACAGCTGAAGTTCAGAATAACACAACAGGTTAGAATTCAGTACCCTGACTCAGGACTCCTGAGATAGTTCCAAGCTGGAGACATCAACGTCTATGACCATCAGATCACGGCCGGCCCGACCGCGGTACGACATTAGTCCGGTTCGTGGTCCGGATTTTTGATCCGTGATTTGATATGGTCTTAATTTTGGTGTGGAACTTTTTTGGCCTCAGATATCATCGTTCTTATAGATGAAATATTTATTTCGCCAACATTGGCTGGTATCTCAGTGCCGCATTTAAAATCCGTAAAAGCGACCAGAGTGAAGTTCGCTGAGTCGAGGAGACCCATATCTAGAACAATTCGATCCCTTGATGACTATCGAATTTGCTACACCGTTATACACGAATCAAATTGGGACATGCTCCCATCACAGTTTATCAATTTCAATTTAATATTTTGGGAAGGGCAAAACGTTCGAGCTCGGAACCCGAAGAAATGTTTTGTAGAATGCCATGTCAACGAGTCCCCGTTTGGATAACAGAGAAACGTCTTTTGGAAATTCTTGGTCATCCACCTGGAAGATATTTTATAAAAGAAAATATTTCTTTCGGAGGTAAGTCTTTATACTTTTTTGGAATCGAATTTCGAACCGAGAAGTTCGAACCGAGAACGGTCGGTTCACAATCAGAGTTTGAGTCTGGGACAATTCTCGCTTTACTATCGGTGGAAATTGCACTCTTTGAATAAGGGGGGCCTTCTCGATGGTCGTTTGGTCCGGATCTTGCATGGGGCGGTATAGAAAAGGCAACCATCGGGAAGACACATAAACTTTATAAGTTTATAACTCTATATCTAAGAGTAAATAAGACCAAATACTTGGAAACACGTTAAACCAAGACTCAAACTTATTTCAGAAGAAAAAATGGTCGACATTGGAAAATGCGCCGGAAATTGTCGCTCTGGAAATAAATCAACTAGCGCATTTTCGAGCTTTTCGTGCGGACCAAGGGAATGGGACTCACTTCAAATAAGCGATAGTAAAAGAAAACGGACACGATACAAATATAGTAACTACATTGTGAAAAATTGTAAATGCTCCGCACTATTTTCCTGTTTTTAAACTCATTTTTACCGCATATCCACGGACTAAGAGTACCTTCGAGGCCACGACAGTCAGGCCTCCGCAGAACGACCTCGTACCAGAACGTCGTTGTTCGTTCTCGTTCCTGGACCCTTGTTCCGACTCGAACCGTTCCAATATGATTTTGGGTCGTGCTCGTTCCAGAATCGACCAATAACGGCACCGTTCGGGTACAATGTCGTGCCGTTGTGCGGAGGCCTGACAACAGTACAATGAAAAGTCATGGATAGACTATGATGCAATTTGTGAATCAGTATGTGATACCTGCTCATTCAATTTTTCTGAGTCTTGAAACTAAAATTATTTAAGATTTCCTTATTTTTTTCCTGCGAATAAAACTTTTAAATTTTGTGTGAAGTGATATTTATTAAAAACATCGATCGGTTGCCGCCAGAATAAATGTACAGAGTCATGGGCTCAAACGAATCCCGCAAGAGGCCCAATCAAATGCATGATTGAAAAGTTTTGAATCATCAAATCAATGAAAAAATCATTGAAACGATGACTCATAAGTACACTGTACTTAGTCGCATTTGCAGTCTCCCTTGACAGAGACGGCATCAAGTTTGGCCTTGGTGACAACGGCGACTTGAGCGTGGAGGTTGATGCTGAAATAAATTGTTAATTGTTGATATCATGGTTACAAAAAAGAAAAAAATATATATTTTTGTACTTACTCTCCGGTCATAACGACTTCTGGGGATTGAAATCTGAGATTTTTCTTATAAACACCATTTTTATGACTGCCTATCGAAGCATTTTTGATATTCAACTGCACCATAAGCAACTTTCCCAGATTTAATGAGATTCATTTTATGATCGAAAAGCCGAAAAGTGCCGAAGTTGGTGCCTCGCATAGCAATTTTAAAAACCACAAAGATCGATTGACGGCAAGACTGCTTATTTCATCAATAAGTAAGGTTCAAAGTCAGGTTCAAACTAAATAGTAGAAACTATTCCTCACCAGGTAAGGCTTACCTTATCTGATTGAAAGTAGAAAATCGATCCTGAAATGGTTTTGAACCAAACCGAGCTGTTATTTGCATAACGGCGGTCTTTAGGCGGTATGATCATGTATCGAATAGGAGCGACTATGTGTCAAACTTTGACACTGTCAAAGTTGACCGCAAATCGATTGAGTACGAAGAGAACGGTCGGGGACTACAAATTTTGGCCGAGGAAATGGGCCAACATATGGTCATTATTTCCAGCTGGTCATCATTACTCCGGCTCGGAGTCACCTGGAGTATTTATTTTTGCACGGACTACAACAAAAGGCAGCGATTTTAGAGCCGAACTTGAATCTTTGAGTTTTATTAACTAAACAGTTTGCTCAGTGAATTGTAAAGTTTCCCAGTTTTGTTGAGTGGTACTCGTGTGATCATAGATGTTTTTGCTTTTTGATGTGTTGTATTGATGAGATCGAAGATGTAAATTCGTCGTGTAACGAGACGATAAGGTTCAGTACCACCTTGTCGACCGGAATGGTTGATTGTCGAACAAGCAGCTCCGGCGAACAAGCAAACAGTGTGAAAAATGTTTAATAATTTCATTTTTTTTAGAATTAAAAAAAAAATAATCTAATATTTAAAGTTAATGATTAATTTTCGAATTAAAAATTGAATTTATAATAATTCGATTCTAGTTGATGGAGCAAGTGAGTTATTCGACCAGACTAGATTTTGAAAATGAAATTTCGAAATTTCGGTCCGGTATATCGTATATGTAAAAGCTTCAACGTTAAGCCTATGACTATGAATAAATTAGGCCTGTTCTATCATCTACCTAATTAAAAGCACTTCAGACGATCCAACTTCAATTGATAATGAATCCATGGATTAGATATTTGCATAAATTTTTTAAACAATCGGAGCAATATAGGACTTTTCGATGATGCCTTGATTTGGTTCGCATCACGAAGAGCATTTTGAAAATGTGATGAAGTTCATCGTTAAAGTGCTGATAAACGCGTTGGTGCCTATACAAACGTAATTGGAGAATTTCAAACTTGAGGTAAGATACTGCCAGAATCTTTTTTGGCTAGTTCAATGAATTGTAATGAGCCCATCATTCATAGGCTATGAATCATAGCATATGATTGAACCTGAAGGAACCTTAATTGATTCCATGCGAGAATTCATGTTTTCACGTCATTTTTGGAAGAAAATCCAGAAACTTGTGGAAACGTTGAGGAGGGTCCTTTCCGGAAAAATTATCCCAAAATGACAATGAATTATTTTGTGTAAAAAATGTGTTTTGAAAAAAACTGACCACGCCACACTGATTAGCAAGTTTAAGCTCCGACGGAGAGTAGACATTTTCAATAACGAAACAGCCCTAACTTGTGGATAAACGCGTGTTCAAAATTTCATTTTTGTTCTATGTCAGGAAACATTTTATAACCTCATATATTAAATGCATCCTTATTTTAAAAAGAAACTCGTGGTTAAAGGCTAAATATAACATTGAACATTATTTATATCTAGATTTGATTCCTTGAAGATAGTGAAATTTCTAAAGTTCCTATGGAATCAGTTTGAACCTCATTTTAGAATATTTCGTACTCAGGGAGTTCGGTGGTGGAACCACCAGCACTGGTGGTGTTGATTTTTGTCACCCTGTCACGTGATATTTTGCACTAAATTCCATCTTACTGACGGATGTTATTGAAATCAGGATACCCTTTTGATTTGATGACACAGCATTGACGCTGAGATAATAACATCTCGGGAAGTATTACCGGCCTTTTGAAACTGCATCGAAAAGCAATTTTGATTTTTACAACCAGACATTTATAAGTTGGATTGTTTCAATCATTCTTCAGAAATTAAATTCTCCAAAACTCAAAATGGCACAAGAAATTTGCTTTGAAGCTCCAGAAATCAACATGGCCTCCGAGTAAGTAATAAATCTTTTTTCGATATTTA
>SCLD01093596.1:0-12320 GCA_004367895.1 Oikopleura longicauda | reverse complement strand
TTACTTTCACCATTGGAACAGTCCATTAAGTGAACATTCTGAACTTGGATTGACGTCAGAAATGACCTTGGCAGTAAATTTAATAATGAGACAGACTCACTTACTTGGCTCACCCTTTATTGAATGCTCGAATGATCCCAATGCAGCAAGTTGTTTCAAAAAGGAGCAAGTTTCAAGCGGTCCCATCATAACTGTCAAGCCCAACTGAGTTGTGTCTGGCTCCGTTTTGATAACTGAAATAAAGGAGACCGAACAGCAGATTTTAGATGAATGTGGGTGCAGCTATGGTATTTTAATGCAACTTGACAGCTTTGCAAAATTTCGGCGATGCGATTACGATGACGAAGTTCGATGTGTAAAGAAAATTATTCAAGAGTATCTCTATAATAGAAATGGAAACTCGAATCAAAAATGTCTCCCGCCGTGTAAGGGATTGAGTTTTGAAGCCAGTCAAGTCACGGTGAGTTTTAATTAGAGTCATGCTTTTTATTAGCATAAAATATATATCGTCCGTAACAGGAACAAATTTCATGATTATTTGAATAGCGCCCTCTATATTTTATATTCGGAGAATCGTCCTTCTCTTTCTCTCTTATGTGAGCAAGTCGTGATATTAATTCCCGTTTTGGGCGTTATTTGATAATATATCATTCTTTGGCGAAATTGAACAGATTCATCTTCAGTATCGTGATGCGAATGACCGTGCTGATTTCTTCATAAGAAAGGAGCACAATGTTTCAGATGATATGACTTTATTCTTCATCGAAATCGAATTGGAAACGCAGGAAATTGAGATCAGCGAAGAAAACGTTGCATATTCACTAGGTGAGTTTGCCTGGGTTTGATATAAGCCGAGAGGACACTTAATGTCCATCCAGCTTCAGTTTCGATCAAGCGTTTTTTAAATCGGTCAAAATATAGCTGACGGTCTCAAAAATTCCACGGACAAAGCCCTCGAGGGAATTTTATGAGGATTTCAATCGCGTTTAAGGTCAGCGTTCGGTCGCGTTCGACCTCTATACAAATTGTTTGATACTCACTTAGAAGCCATAAAATTATGTTGAATCCAAGCAAATTTTTCAGGTTCACTTTTGAGTGATATGGGAGGTGTTCTTGGATTCTTTCTCGGTGTGACAATGCTCAATTGTATAAAAGAAACATTCAGTTTGGGTTGGCTTATTTAAAACAAGTTATAATTGAAATGAACGCAGTCAATCCTCTTTATAGATATAGCCGTAGGTCAAAAAGGATTCTCCGGCGAAAAATTTCCGAAACATTTAACAACCGAAAAGTGAAACCGAAACCAGTTCCATTTCATCAAATGCACGACAACTCTAATGAACTGCGACCACGAGTATCAACCGGTCATCGAACCCGAGTTGAAGACCGATACGAAATTATAATAAGGATTGTGGCTCATAGACTATGAGTATAGACTATAGTATATGACTCATATAATATGAGTCCTAGAGTGATTGGCCAGCTTTATACTTTGTCAATTAAAACATTAATGATCGGTCACTGATATCCTTATTTTGGAGTATCATATTGTTGTTCACGACCAGGTTTGACGACCACATTAAGAACGATCGACTCAAACATCAATTCTGCCCCGCCCGCATACTCCAAATGAAAAACTTGGTCCACGCTTTCCTGCTGTGAGACTTGATCATGAACGTAATAAAAATACATTTGTTTTAATATGATTTGAAATCTAAAGTGGTATCACTCCTGAGAATGATGAAATCGTCCGAATTTCGCATGTTTCGCTCAATCTCATCTCATCATTCTAAGGAGTGATACCACTTTATATATTTATTTCCTCGAAATAAGTCCTTGCATTAAATCAAATGAATTATTATCCGTGTCAAATCTGACTCGTCGACCATCTTCCATTTCAACTAACAAAAATCCGTCCAGGTCAAGACCAATAAGCTTACCAGCACCCTCTTCCGTCGTTACAAAATCGTTCTTTTAGCGTTCCCAATCATATTCAGCTAACTACGAGTGCCCACGTAAGAATATGAGAGGACCGTGCCTTGTGACACCAAACAGAATAATAATCATCTCGCCATGAACCATCTTTCAGTTGATATAATTTAGTTTCCAGGTGATTCAAAACTTCAGCAAGGAAGACTTCGCGAGATATTTTTGAACCAGTCAAAATCTCAATACCAGGTAAAGGTTTTTGATTAGACAAATTCAATCCTGCGCCACAGCATATCACCATGGTTGAACCTAGTAACAAAAATTGGTCCGCGCTATAATAATAAGAGAAACAATTACCTAATATACTGCTCTTTACTAATAATCCGCCTAATTTGCTTGAATTTTCCCAGTAAATATCATTAGGCCATTTCAATTTGATTTTGTTTGATGAGGTCATTGATCGAAGAACTTTACAGATGCTCAGTCCGATAAGATGCTGGACAGCTGCGGGATGATCAAGATTCAAATCGAATGAAAATCCAAACGAGACTTTTTTTTAATTTCACAAAACTCGCTAGGTAACACGAGCCTCCATAATATAGTTTTTTGTTGGAAACAGAAAAAGGGTTGAATCTGTCACCAAAATTTCAGGAATGTCACCACCACAAATGAAATACAAGGAGTAGTTCCGTTAACGTTTCTGGTAACTTTCCTGGTTACGTTTTGGTTATTATAATGGTAAGTTTACGAAAATCAATCCTGATATTGAACCTTTTGGTGAAATCCACTGATTATCTTTTCGGCCTTTACCTTGATCTTCAACCAAGATCATCATATGGTGAGAAATTATTATGAATCATAACGATTGTGGTGTTTATAATGATCCTGTCTTGAATATCTGCTAAAACAATTCGATTTTGCCATTCATTTTTGTCGTTAAAAAAATTCTGAAATTAAAATAGTGAACGATTCGTTGAAATTACTCATAACTTACTCAGTACTTATAAGTCATAAGTTATTAGTCATACGTCGCGTCATACCATAGTCGACGAGATAGTATTGAAGTGGTAAATGTTTTGACCAATCCGATGCGTTTTCAGTTTTTCGAAATAAGTTTCAAAATCAAATGATTCCCCATAAAAATAATATTCGTCCAGATGAATCAGATTCCCGTCCGCCGTCATCTGCACATCTTCAGACCTTGCCCGAACACCGGTATTGTGATAAAAGCAACCATAATATTTCGACACTAATTTATTTCCGTCAGCCAGATTTAAAGATAGCTCTTTGACTTTTATTGTTGACCAATCAGAACGATTTCTTTAAAACACGACTTCTGATTGGTTCAACGAGCCTTGAGATAAAATACATGTACCATCGGTTGCCTCAAAAATAATTCCATTTGATTTTGTTTTGAACTCATTCAAAATATGTTCAGTTGGTTCTTTGAAATCGCCACATATGACCAAAGCTTTTGTTGAATTTAGCCAGGCGCTATTTATGGTTCTGATTTACATTAACAAATTAACAGTCCGTTGAGCCCAGCTAGTCTTTAGTGGACGAACCATGGTTTGGTCCTCTGCCGTTCAAATCTGAGTCGAACCATGTCCCTATTTTTAAGATTGTCTTTCGAATGATAAACATACGATTTATTACACAACACCTTCTTTATTTGGATTTCATTTTCGTAAGCCCACTCTGTAAAGTGGAATGCGTCTTCCCCGTGGTCATTTGTCCCAAATTCCGCAGGGGCCGGTATAGAGACGACGACCGGAATAGCGCACCCCACTTTACATTTCAAGTGATGACCAAATCATAAAATTCTAGAACATTGAATCACAAATAATTTTATTATTGAATCGAATATTTTTCATCCGGTCCTTGAGATCGTTTTGAGTTTTTAATCTTTTTGAAACTGTACCACCGAGTAAAATAATGTTCATTTCTCAGTGATCGGAAGTCAAGATGACGTCATTTATATTTACTGATTGAGATGAGTCATCCTTTACTAAATTCGAGAAAAATGACTTGCCGAAAATGAGAGAATGATAATCCGAAATTGGCTCGAATCCTGAGTCGAAAATTGGCTCAGAAGACAAAAACAAAAAGAGATTTGATCGAGAGAGAAAAAAAGAAAAGATTTTACCATGTGGTTTATAACCACGTGGAAAAATCGAAAACGAAGAAAGGATGCGTCATAGACTCCAGAATGAGTAACATATTGGATGACTCATACTGTTGTCGTGATACTTTCCAATTCCACAACGTCATGTGACCTCACGTAGTGACCTCCAACATTTGACCTGGTGTAAACCTTTCCGAAAAGGATTAAAAGAATCAACTGTTTAATTTCAGACGGGATCTCTTCGGTTTGAATTGAGATTTTCATGTTGCAATAAAGAGTTAAGCGATCCGCAGTTTACAAATGTCTTCGACGGTAAGTTTCACGCTGACCGTCTTTCCTTATGAATAATAAATATCAAATATGCCCTGATCAGCAATCTTCTAGAACATAAGTGACCTTGTTTGATTGACACTTAGTCCAAAGTAGACTTGCAAAGCCTCTCGATCTGGCCAATTCTAGTTCAAATATACAGTCATATACAGTCAACATACAGTCATTGTAAACATTGATGATTGGCGCTTTTACTTTTTTTTATTTTGGCTGAAGCTAGCCTCATATCATAATCTTAGAATCGGTGGATTTGACTGATCGACCGTGGTATATTTCGCGCTTTACGGTTGATAATAATCAAACGCTAGGTTATAAAGGGTTTTACGGTTGGAGAATTGATTAGATTATATCCTGGGGCAAATTTTGTGATGCTCCTGACGATATTTATTGGATCGATATTTATCTATTTTATCCCTTTTTCTCCTTATTGATTTTCTATATGTGCCAAATTAAACTCGAACGGTGAAAAAGTGAATTTAGAGAAGTTGAGAAAATGTCTTTGGTTTTACCATCAGCACCATTAGGAACGAATGAAATATTTTTTATAGTTTTTTGGCAGTATGAGCAATGCTAAGAGTTTTCAAAATAAGTACGGTATTATGATAAGTGACACGTCCGAAATCTTGAAAAAAAAATGTTCTATTACGGGTTCATCTTAACAAACATCCGGCTTTCGACAACTCAAAGTCAAAATTCGGACCCACCATGTCTTTCAACCAAAACTCAGAAGAAATGACTGTTATTTCACTTGAAATTCCTCGAGAATTTCTTTGAGAAGGTTATTAGAGGTCAAATCGGGTTTTTTATAGTTCGATCTTGAGCTCCGGACTGTGGACTAGCAATAACTGTAAAGTTAGTGAAACCACGTGGTTGACCCTAATTTATAGCCGTAGTAAAACTCGTGATTCACAAGTAGGACCCAGTCACCCAATGACGTAATGAAAACTGTTTTCAAGCTAGAATGAGGTAATATTTCACCATTCCTAATCATTCAAAAATTCTTTCTCGAAAATTTCAAAAAAATTCATTCTAAAGCTACCGACAGAATTCGAAAGAAAATTATGAAAGAGAATATTTCAACTAGAAAGGATGAGTTCAAAACTCGACTGTTTTTTTATTTGGTTTGGTTCAGGGTAAACTGCGATGCATAGATGGTTGGTGACGAAATTTGGAAACTTAACTCGTGACCAATTTTAGTCAACAACATATCAGAAAAAGCACGTTAAAACTCATCAAAGATAAGGCCCCCAGCCCAGTCGTTATCAAATTTGATTCCTGCTAAAATGGCTGAACGAAGTGAATCTTTGAATCAACAAGTTCAGACTATTCTCAGGGTAAAAACATTTTAGCACATTTTATGCATGGCCCAATATCATATGAAATTCTTCGTCGAGAATGTATCAGATTCCTTTAGTATGATCTGATCCTAGTAAAAAGTAGTATAAATATGAATGTCTAGATTGTTCCCCAGTAGAGCGTTCTATATATATCAGTAAGATGACCCCGCCTGTAATCCGATACCAGCTCGCGGAGGTAGCTGCTCTTGGGTATCGGAACGCAAGCGTGAATTCCAAGCCTTGATTTCTAAGTCTAAAACCAATTTCAGACCAAGATGAATACGAGAAAATTGGCCTCGAATGTCAAGAATATTTGTGCGCGGCGTCGTGAAACTTGGAAGAAATCGTACAAGGTAATGGTCAACCAAATCCGAATAATTTTAAAATGTGAAGGGTTGGACCGTCTTTGGACTGTGTTTTGACCGATAAAAAGTCTTTCTCCAAAAGCACTCACTCCCAGGACCCTGAGAGTGTTTACGCTGGACCAAAAGAGCGTGATGAAGCATGCCAATGGATCCATCATCAAGGAATGTTATTTTCTACCAGTTCAAGAGCTATCCTGGTAGACAACTATTTCTTAGTAGATAAAATCCTAATCTTCTCTATTGTTTATATTCAAAATAGGCGTGGGCGGTGTAAGATTCTACTAAGAAATAGATGTCCACCACTGGTAGGTTTACATAAAAAAATTGAACCATCCGACTTGAAGCAACGAGAAATATCATTTTCAAAGCTCTATCATTGCAGGTAGCTCCTGATACAATGGCGACAGCTTATTCGCTATTTGATCGAGCATTATTTTCAATGAAGGTCAAACGATCACACGTTGGCGTACTAGGAATGATTTTTTTTAATAACTTTAATAATAAATTATCCTAACAACCTGATCTTTAGCGCCATCAAACGATATTTTAAAATCATATTAAGCCGCCGCGTGTCTATCCCTTTCGGTCAAATTATTAGAGGACGAAATTTGTAAAAGTTTAGGGAAGTATCTTATCAAGAAGGCAAATTTAACATTTTCAATGGTAAGTTCTCATATGCTAGAATTCACCTACACACATCTTAGCTCAGCCTACGCAATCCCACAGACTGGGCCACAGTGTAGTGAGCACGATGAAATTGATTTCTTTAGCGTGATTTGATTCGAATGGAAATGATGCTTTTACAAAAATTTGATTGGAAGATTGACGAAGTGACTTCGATCGATTTCCTTTTTGCCATTTTTGAAATGGCCTCCATAGGTGGCGCTCAGTTTCAAATGGCTAAAAGAACCAAAAATATTTTTGCACATTTTCTAGCCGCCGAGCTCGTCAAGTAAGTTTCCCTTTCGTTAAGCTTGCTCATTTAAAATTGGCAATTATAGTTTAAACCTGACCATAATCTAACCGTTAAGTTTCGAATTGGCTCGAATAAACAGTTTGGACATCGCTCTTGGTGCTCTCATGACTGTTAATGCAAAAGGAACGTTCAAAGTAAAAGCCCAACTCAAAATGAACGGCATCTCTTTTGATTTGAAGATGGCAAACGAAGCCGCCACGTTTTTAAGACCAAAGTTCAAAAAGCTCAGAATCCCAAGAGGTTAGATCATTTTATAAAAAAATAACTTTTTTATTATTTTCATTTCAAGATTTTTTCTCTGGAGAAGAAGATCACGAAATCCTTCCGGCGATTTCAAAACTCTTTTCTCACGGATGTCTTGAACCAACCCCATTTGGCCGCCATTCGTTTGCCGACATTGCCGCTGCTGCCATCTAGTGGCCATATGTTTGACACCATATGTATGACGTCATTCATGACGTCATAATTCTTCTCTTCATAAGTTCTTTGACGTTTCCTTACAATCACCTTGTAAATTTTGGTCACGTGTTATTCAATTATATTTCTGTTACTGCTATATATCCGACTTACTGTCAGTCCGTGCACACTGTCACTGTCTGTATATCGGTGAACTTGTAGCATGAAACTTATGTCCTCCCTTTAGTCTTATAGTTCAATGTCCAGCAATACAATTAACTTTCGCTACATCAGATGCAGAGTCAAGCAACTGCTTGATTTCTGCTTACTGAAACAACAATGTCACAACTCATCAGCGAGTCACCACGTTTAACTACGTTTCGAATAAAACACAAGGTCACAAAAATAGTTATGGTTATTATTATTAGGATTTTGGCAGGTTACAAAATTAATGAATGTTATCGCATAAAACAGTACTGCCTCTACTATCGGATTCTGCGTAGTCGAAAACGAGGTTTGGTTGGTTGAATCTCGTCTAGCATTTCTTTGAAAAGTAGGGTTGTACTAGTCACTGTCTACAGTGTCTGTAGTGGAACTTTCAGCTAACAGCTTGATGATTCAATTCCAAAACTTTTTTGTGCGATAGAAGTTCATAGAACGACTCAGGAATTCCGACTCGGGATCTTGATATTCGTTGAAGGCTTCAAGTAGTGTCGACATCTTGACCGGTTATGACGTCACGAATTATTATTTCTATTATTAAATTGAAAAATGAAATTGGGACCCCACTCTGAGTATTTCCGAAGCCCAAAGTCACACATTAATCTATTTCTGGGTAATAGAATTGGCAGTGAACCTGCTGAAAACTATTCATCATTATTTGAATCCCAAGTGGTTGACAATTTTTCATTCTTAGCAACATTTGTGCAAATCAAAATGAGAGATCATTGGTCAATAGAATTCGTTGCAGAAAAGATGGACAGTCAATTTAAACAAGACATCGGGCTGCTTAAACGCGCAGTAGCTGTTGATAACAAGGCTCAAAAACAATATAATACAGTGACCGAACTGAAAAGGCATAGCTGTCATGTTCATAATAAATTGCGAGACCGACAAGGTGCGATAAGAGATCTTCATAATCATATTGAAGTTCTTTCCAGGAACGAGCTCAAAATTACTCAGAGTAACTCATCAATTAGTGACTTTAACTCATTAATAAGTGACTTTTGGCCCTGACCTGAAGGATGTGAACAGTTTCACAAGTGATTTTGTGTACGACCTGCACTCCTTTTTGACCTAAAGAAAGTCGTCCGGATATCGATAACTTGATTGATGGTTACAAATCGCGGAACTGTGGAAATAAATTTTCCACATCAATGAAGGTTGTTAAATATAAACAGTATCCCGACTTTAATGACGCCAGATTTCAGCCATTATCCCCTTTCGAGCAGCATAGTTTTTTCTCAGGACGGGCCTTATAACTAAAAATATCATTATTCTCTGGATGGTGCCCTCTATATTGTATATTCGGAGGATATATTCTCAGCTTGCTCATCTTTGTGAGCAGAATATGATATTTTATTTATTTTGCATTGATGCTAAACGGGTGTCAGCGCCTTTTAAACATATATTTAAGTTTTTGGATGAAATTCAAGACATGTGCCAAACGAAAATACTCCCTGCTCATGTAAAGATCTGAATCATTTCATTCGAATAAAACTCGTATTTGCATTTGATTTTTTTAATGTAAAATAGTTTAAGTTTTTATACCATATTATTTGGCATCTTTTTTTAGTTTGTATTTACAGTTTATTTGACAAGATTCAAAGTTGGTCAATCTTGGATAGTACCGATTTGGCCAAACTTTTGGTCACCTCGGCTTTTTTTGTCGCCTCGGCTTTTTATTGTTTAAGAGGATTGTTGTTTTTGCCCTTTTTCTTTTCGGAAGCAGTTTTTCGTCGAGTGATTTTGTAGATTGCCTTGAAAACTTTTCTGCGTACTCTTTTCATTTTAAAATGAACTCCACGATTTTTGAATTCAGATTTTTTGGCTTTCTTACCATCACAGCCTTGAACTTCTCCTTTGGTCTAAAAAAAAATTAATTATTTTCTTTTTACGTCATGATTCATGACTCATGAATTATCTTGTTTAACAAGAAAAAATATCTTAATTCTCTAAACGGCGCCCTCTATTTTGGATATTCGAAGAGTCGATTCTACTCTTTCTCCTCTGTGTATCTGAGTAGATTATGATATTGTTTCTGATTATACATTTTATCATAAAATTTTGATGTCGTTTGTTTGAGATGCTCGAATTATAAACCTTTGCATCATAATAGTATTCTGCAATGTATCGATGAAAACCATCCGTGAGTATTTGGGTTCGGTCACCGTACGATAATGATTCATCATCTGAACCATTCCAAATATCATCGAAGGTGGTGATTGAACCATCATCAACTTCTCCAATAAAGGGCGCTTTGGCGATTTCAATATATCGGTTGATATTTTTAAAGTTTCCTGGTGAAACGAACAATAAAATTGAAACTTTCCTATGTTCCGACGGCAATTACACTGAGCATTTATCATAAATTTCTCAACATGAGACATCTTTCCAACCATTTGATCAGTTTTAATTTTGTCATAACCATTTTTTGGTGACCATTTGACGCGAATAAGTTTTTCGAGATTTTCGAATAATTTTGCATAGATCCATGTTTCACAACTAGGTATCGCTGTTGTAGTGGAAGTCGTTGTGGTAGTAGTCGTTGTAGTGGTAGTTGAAGTTGTTGTCGTGGTGGAAGAAGTGGTTGTGGTCGTGGTAGTGGTCGTGCTTGTCGTGGTAGTGGTTGTGGTTGTTGTAGTTGTTGAGGTCGTGGTTGTGGTAGTGACTTCTTTGCAAAAAAAGCCACCATCGGTATTGACACACTGTTCGAATATTTCGTCACAATCATGACTGCTTTTATCGCACTCATCAATATCCTTGCATTTTAAGCCATCCCCTTTGAATCCTTGTTTACATTCACATTCGTAATTTCCAGATGTTGTAGTTATACAAGTCGCATCCTCGTGACAGTCGTTGTCGGCACAGCCATCGATCCATATGGTTGAAGTAGTAGTCGTTGTGCTTGTTGTAGAAGTTGTGGTAGAGGACGAAGTCGTGGTGATTGCGCGTGTGGTGAAGCCAGTAGTTGTCGGAGGTTCTTTTGTAGTGTAAAGTGCGGCACATGTAAGAGCGTGATCCGAGCAGCAGTCATCAAATAGCATACAACTTGAATCGCAAAAACAATCGCGATAGTCAGTTCCTACTGCAACTTCCGTCGTTTGGTCATCACATCGCTGAATAATATATTAATTGGCAAATATAAGATTTTAAATGTAAAGAACATTTTAAACTTACAATGCCATCATCAAAAAGTGCCATATTACAACCAAAGCATTCAAGATCAATCAAGGCACAGCAAGCGACACCGCCGTCCATTTCCCTCAGATAACATAATGAGTCACCTTTTCGTCCTTCCTAAAATTATTTTAGACTAGGTTTTCTATCAAACAGGAAACCAAACCTGTTCGTCTTTTTGTCGCTGGGCTTTCATAACTTGTCGCTCATGAATACTTCGATTCCGCCTCCATGCAATCATTTGATCATGAGTTTTCTGTCTACCTGCAAGAAATTCTTCGTCTGTCTTTCTAGCAAAATTTTGACCGAGCAAAACACTCAGTAAAATTAATTTCTGAATTTGATTTGAAAAATTTTGTCGAAAATGCTGGTACTTTTTATTTGAATCCCGATTTTCTCGGATTTCAAAGAATCAAGAAAAATTTATCAAACCAGTTCCTTATCTCTTATCATTGTTTGATTTTTAAATATAAACAAATGTTTCATTTCATAACTTTTATACCTGTTCAGCAGCACCATTCGACATCAATCGGACTCAATCCTCCATCTTCGGTTTCAATCTGCGTCCTGAATCCACCTCCATTCTACAGCACAAAAAGTGTTTGAATACGACGAAATTGCAGTTTACACGCTACATATGGGTCACAGCTGTGTGCAAAATAACTGAATATCAATTTTGTTATGACGTTACCGGGAGAAGACAAATGTTTTGTGAAGAAGAGGAGGGAGAAAAGGCGTGGATGGTGAAAAATTTTTTATTAAACATTGATTTTCTCCACTGGTACGTTCAACTGTATTTCATTTAATCTTTAAGAAAGGGGCCTTTATCGTATTTTTACCTGAATGCCTAACTCTAGAATGTGGCGTCCCCGAGTTAAACTAAGTGAATTTTTGAAATCAGGGTACTCGAAGTAGCTTAGAGCCCAATTCAGTCTAATTGGTAGAGAATTTCTCCCGGAGAAAGCTAAGAAAGGGCGAGATACCCTTTAGATGCTTTCGAATGGGATACGTTGCAAAAGCAAGCCGCTATCTTGTTTTGCTAGACATAAAAAATAAGATTGCATCGGACTTTAGGGCGTGGTGCAAACAACTAAAACCTACATTTGTCATCAAGTACTATCTTTGAGAAGATGAAACAAGTTTTTGTCAGTGAAAGTTCTAAGCACTTTAGAATCCATGTCCTGGAGTAGCTCCGAGGGTAACTTAATCCGTAGCAAAAAAAGAATTTTTCAAGTGAGCTTGGCGTCATTCTCCGTGACAAATTAATGTACCAAGGTATTGAAACAAAGGCGTGGTTTTTCATTATTCAATTCAATTATGTTCGGTATCGTGATTCAAATACAACTGGTTCCATACCGGTTTTAATTACGGAAGTAAAGAAACACTCCTTACTATGAATAAAGTTAAACCAAAATTACCGGACCAATTCTATTGAAGGCATGTTCGTATCATAAAACCATTTG
>SCLD01093584.1:0-12320 GCA_004367895.1 Oikopleura longicauda | reverse complement strand
GCCCGTGTCCGCGATTTAAAAAAAAATTAATGTCTGTGTCCGCGATCTGAAAAATTTCTATGTCGGTATCCATGTCTATGATTTCAAAAAGTCATATCCGTGTCGGCTTTTCATGTGGGTTTTTGTCCACAAATGACGCTTAACAATATTCTCAAAACAAGATTTTTATATTTTCCTTATAAAATAAGTGTGGATTTTTTGTCTACAAATGACGCTCCACGATATTCCTAAAATGTAGAATAATCCAAAATTGCCCCCGAGAATTTAAACGCGAACTAATGCATTTTTTTGTACAATTACCGAACACGAACGCGAACACGAACGAACGCGAACACGAACGAACACGAACGAATGCGAACGCGAACACGAACACGCATTTTTCAAAAAAGGTCGAACATGAACGAGCACGAACACATGTTTTTTAAAAATTATCGAACACCGCGAACACGAACACTCGTGGATCTTCATCTCTGGACTCATATCATCGTTTAATTTAAATAATTCGTATTGGTAAATTACAACTTTAGTTTTTGGAATCGGATTCTACGTACTCTAATAAGGCTGGAAAAGACTTTCGATTTTAATTTTGACCTTTTTATAGTTGATTTTTTTCAATTTCAAAATTGAAAACATGACCTCAATGGTTGAGTTCCACAGCACATTATA
Organism: Oikopleura longicauda; assembly: GCA_004367895.1. Taxonomy (NCBI): domain Eukaryota; kingdom Metazoa; phylum Chordata; class Appendicularia; order Copelata; family Oikopleuridae; genus Oikopleura; species Oikopleura longicauda. The sequence goes on along the minus strand of SCLD01093584.1, from coordinate 11,654 downwards.
TATATTATTATATATTTCATATTATTTATCAGAACAATAGATATTTTATTGAAGTGCTGGAAAAGGACCACCCCGGTTAGTTTTGTTTTGGTCGAGGGACACCCACTGATCGAAAATTCTGAAACCTTATCACATGACGATATCGAATCGCTGTTCACAATTCATCGGATCTTTCGATTTATTATTTCAATTGACCGACATTCTAAAATTCCGAATTCGCGTGTAAGTGACTGTAAGTGGTAACGTTAAAAGGATAGGACAATTTTGTAAGTGAAATACGTTCTACTTAATTTAATTTACCCACGCATTTCTTCATTTTACTTACATTTTTACGGATTTTTTTGTAAGTACTTTAGTAAGTACTTTAGTGTAAGCCAGTCAAAAAATCGGAAATGTAATTAAAATTTGTAAGTGAAATTTACTGGCTTAAAAATTTAACTTACGGACACCGTTGCCAGGGACAGAGATTTTTCTCTTTTCAAACTTCGCTTTTACGTTCATTCACTGCTCTCAAGTGAGAAAAAAATAGTAAAAATACGACTAAATTTTGATAAAACTCGAACTCATGTTCTTGATTTCGGGAGAGAAAGGGAAAAATGTCCTGAAATAAGACAATTGTCCCTGGGGAGTTAAGAATATATCAAAAATATTTCATTTTTTTGAACTTTGGATTCATTATTGCATATACTAAAGAAAACCCAAAATTTTGTTGAAATCGGTCCAATTTCCCCCGCATCACCCTAAAATTATCTTTTTCGAGCAAAAAATGGCTATTTTGATTGAAAATAAATAAGTTGGATTTACTGATAATAATAACCAGATCAAAATTTTCAATTTAATGTTTTTTTTTTATAGCTTGTAAATTATAGCACGTTCATAATCCGTGGGTCATTACCGAGGTACCCATGGTAAATTCTGATCGATATTACTTTTCCCCCTATTAACAACTTCATTCAAGTAAAACTGTTCATCAATATTTCGCGGACTCCTGTACAATTTATTTTCTGATTTTTGCGTGATTTTTGACGAAAACAGCATTTTTTATGAAATGTGGAAATTAAAGTGAATAACAATCGTTTTATTATATTGCGTCGTGTATATAGATAAGAGACTTCCCATTATATTTATACTTTATGGCTAGAGAAGCATTTTCATTTGAGATAACTGTGATTTTAATCGAAAATTTTAGACCTCAGAAAGCTGTTAAGTCCGTTTTCCCTGGTGGCCAAAATATCAGATAACTTTGATCGTTTCTAAAATCATAGGAACTTCGGTAACTTTCCAAAATTTATGAGATAAAAACATTTTTCATAATAATCGTGACATTAAAAAACCAGAATATAAAAATCAAGATAATCTCTTTTGTAAAACTTTTTCAGATCTCTTTTCATCCCTTATTTCAATTCCGTGATCCAATCGAATTTTCAGGATTTAAGGATTTGTTCAGTTACAATAGACTCCCTGGAGACTAAACAGGGAACTATGCTAATACAGATTGCGAAAATTCGAAACATGAATTACCGACTCAGACGAATTATAAGCGATTTTTAACGTCGATTTTTAACGTCACAAAATCGAAAATTTTTTGGTATAGAAGTTTTGTGAACTGATTACCATTGGTTACGAATCGTAAGTAAAGATACAAAATGTTCATAATTTTGTTCGTTTTTATGAGAAGTGATGAAAAATGATGCGCGGTGGTTATTTTTGGTTTCAGCGAGTGGTCATTCTGTAATCTTTTTCTCAAATTGACCGTCTTTAAATCCACCATTCTAATTTTTGTCAAAACCAACAAATTTTTATCAAACGCACATTTTTTTTCTCATAGTTCTCCTGTGACATATTTGGAAGCAACTTAAATATGACGTTTTTACCGCGATTACCGCGTACCGGTAATTAATCGTTGTTAAGAATAGACAAATTCAGAAATTGTTTATATCGTTTTGAAAACTTACGGAAGTTAAACAATTTAAACTCTTCACCCACTGAGAGTTTCTACCAAATATAATAAAGTTAGGATTATCAAAAATGATGGTTTCGTCTCTTAGTAGAAATCATTTGAACCTGCATGATGCAAGACTGCTTTCCTTTCTGCATAAACCAATTATTTCTCCATGTCTAATGCCTTCAAATAAATGTATTATTCAGCGTAAAAAATCAGAATTCTATATCTGGTGTGTTTTTGGTCAAAAATGATAAATTTAAGTCATAGTGAATTTTCAATGTATTAACTTGTTGTTTACATATAACTTGAGTTGCTGTTAACGATTTACAGGGGAAGGGCAACGCATTTTAGAAGTTTTTAGAGAATCAAGCTCAACCAATTGAACACAACAACAACTAGAATGTTACTATATCAAACTTACTTAATCAGTTACAGCATTTTTCCTCAATGTTCATCGTCATCATAACCAAGCACTTGACCTAACATTCATTGATCAATTGATCGATCTTCAAATTGATAATAAAACCACAACATAAATTTATACTTGAATACAACGAGGGTCCACCTTATATCCTTATATCAGGATTCAGCAAAAACCCAACAGTTGCTGTTCGTTGTTCGAACTATTCGGTCCGAACAACGAACAGCAAAAATATCAAATATTGACGAACAGTTCACATGTAGCGAAGAGGCCGAACAGTTTTTATCATACTCAGTAAGAAGAGTTCGAACAGTCCAAAAAATTTGTTATGAGCCAATAGTCCGAACACCAAACAGTACAAACAGTTCATTTTGAGCGAACAGTCTGAACTCCGAACAGTCCGAACACCAAAAATCATTGATAGTTCCGCACAGCTACTGTTCGGTTTTTGGTTGACCCTGCATTATATGAGTGCAAGTTTCATCAACAATGTCGTGTTTACAAGGACCGATACGAGTGCAACAGCGAAAATGATAACTTATGAATCATAAGTTATGATAACCATTCAAAAATTTTGGTAACAAAAAATTACAACGACATCATCGTTGATATGTTCAGACGTTCCATTCCGAAGGAGAGTTTCTGAAACAGGTAGCAAATAAAAAGTATAACTCAATAAAATATCATAATTCTCTGAGATGGCGTCTACTTTATTGTATATTCGGATAGTCGTTCTCCTCTTTATGAGTAGATTATGATATTTCATTCCGTTATACTTTTTATGTGACATCGATAGTTGTTTAGGGCAGAACTTGTAGGTGTAACACTCTTATGTGGTCGAATAATTCGACTCGATTGTCATTTCAATATAAATAAACTGGTTATAAGGTTCAACAGACAAATATTTTTGGATAATATTTGTACAAGATGTATAAGATTAATCATTATCCCACCGATGAGTCCACCGATGACGTCACCAGACTGACGACGTACATAAGTTTAAATCATAAGTCAAACGAATCACTTTGACAGAGAAAGCCGATTTCGGTCGGGCCCATTATGACGTCAGTCACATATATTTAAATAACGTTCCATTCATCAATATTTCCTATTTCAGAACTCACAGTGGTGATATTAATTCTAGAGGAAATTCAAGAAACTCTTAGGGTCGGTTCAGAAAGCGTTTTTATCCCAAAATTATCAACGTTTCTTCAAAAACGATCAAAATCGTCAGGACCTGGACAAAGCGAACATATGACTTTGAGCGAACAATTTGACGATAGAAGCATGTCTAACGAACCAATAGAAAATACAAAAATTCAGGCTCGTCAAAAATTAAGTCAAAATCGGTAATTTTTTTTTGAAAAAGCTATCAAGAGAGGTAAAGCTACAGTATGAACTGTTGATTTTACGGGAGTGACCAATGTGTCGTGGAAAATAATGCAATTTTAAATAATTCAAATTTTCGTATCATTCTGGACGTATTTCGTGTGTATATTTTAACGCTAAATTGACGACTTTTTTGCTGAGTCATATTGAACCAGACGCCATACAAATTGTTCAAATCAAGTTTCATAAAATACGATGTACAAGTAAAATACTGTATGTAGTACGTCATACCGGAACAAAAAGACTCAACCGTGAATTGAAGAAAATGCCCACAAGATCAGACTTCTGACAAGATATGATATGAAGAATTAAAGTTTGAAATTCTTGGCATTATTTGGGCTAATTTGAACAATTTTTATCGAAATCATTTTCTATATGAAGCATTTTCGAGAGAATCGCCAGAAATTGATCGGTCGGTAACAGATGTTTGAGATGAATTGTGTTGGTGAAAAGTTCGATATGTTGCCGACGAATTTAACCATTTTTTGTCACTAACATCCAAAAATTTATCAGCGAACCCCATGATGTCACCGAAATTACTGTCGCCATATGATTCTTTTTTCCACAAAGATTTCTGCTAGATGACTATTTGTGACCAATGTTGAGTTCTTTTTGGCAATCCCGAATCACATAAGATTACATTTTTCACCCTCATTATAACTATTGCTGATTTTAACTTGTTTTTGACAAGAGAAAGAAAGCATTTTACTATGCGAGATATGCGACATTTTTTCTACTTTATCTGTTCATAGGAAAGAATCCACCTTTAACTTAAAAGCTTTAACTACCAACGAAACAACGGGCCTATCTAACATCGAACCAACTAGTAAAACAATTTCTAAACTACCGAAAGCAATAAAGGGGGTCAGACAATAGAATGAAACACCTGGTCTTGATCCTCACACATTAAAGTGGAACACTTTACATGCAAATTATATGAAAAACTTAACAGTTTTAGTCAATCAGTCATTAAACTGAATTCCAACAGTGAATATAAATTCTCATTATCATCGGTTTGATCCGATGAACAATTCAAGGATTTGAAATTTTAGAATTGTTTTTAGGATTTGAGATTTTGGTTTAATTTTTGGCCGCCCATTTTCCCCACCCATAAAACTGATCTTAAAACTGATGAGGGTATATTTTATTGAACGTTTGAAAAATTTTCACTTTCAAAATTAAAGATTTTTAGCCTTAGATATAAGGACAAATCTTCTTTAGTCTCTTTGTATTTTAGGTTGACGCCTTTTCCAAGACCGAAGCGAAAGGGATTCACAATCTTTAAGCATCCCAAAGCCTTTTTATAACATCAAGATACTCCAAAAGAGTGCTTTTACTACGTCAAGGCCTTTCATCATTTTTGATCCGATGTGCAACTAAGACACATACTTTGAATTCATCTTAGATTATTCCAACATCAGAAAAGTATCGACATTCGAAAAATAAAAGTCAAGAGTTAGAGCCTGTAACTTACAGGCCGCGTATTGCCTTATGATTCGGGAATCTCTGGTTAGAAAAGCAATTTTATAAGACAAATATAGTTAAACCTAATTAAAAGCTCTATGTTAGAAGACCATAACAAGTTTGATTAGAATACATGAAAACGGTCTCTTGAATTATTATTCCTTAACTATTATCAACATATGTAAAAGGATGATAAAGTTATATTCTATTATATCAATAAAAACCCCAAAAATAGAATATATTCCAGGGAATGGCTCAAACGGAAAAAGGGGTAGAAAAGGGTTGAACCCTTATTTATGAATTTATTTATAGATGAACTGTTATTTTGTTCATACCATCTGAAACTATTTTCGTTCATAGAGAATCGCTGGTACGAAAGGTCCAAAAAGTTCAAAATCTTTGCTTCACAGCATTTCTTATTCTTTAGTGTTTTCAGTGCCTTGATGCGAGAAAACTTAGATCTAGAAAATGTTATGAAACGAATACTGTAATTGTTACCGTAATCACATCTTCTCACATCTTCACATCTTGTAATCACATCTTCTCCGTAACGATCTCCAGAGAAGATGCAAACCATATTGACCAATAGGATTTCAGTGAGACTGAGAGGGTTTTATCCATTTCGATTCAATTAGATTTCACTACAATACCATGCCAATGGATAATCCTTCTCCCCTCTCTCCTCATTTTGAGCTGAATATGATATTTTATTCCGTTAAATATGTTATATTATTCATTGGCCATTTGTAGAATTTTTGGTGATTCTGAATTAAAAAGGTATCGATTATGCAATTCATTTGTCTGGAATCAACAATTATTTGAATTCGCTTGGAGCTGGTCAGTCTAGGGTCCGCCACATTTGATTTTTATTATTGCGATATAACCGAAAGTTTTGCATGTTGATTATACCTAGGATATTATTTAATCCAATATATATTTTGTTCCGAATGACCATACCGGAGTGTTCAAATTTTGGTCCAAAAGGAGGAGGTAACACGTGACGACATCTGTCTAGAAATTTAATTTTGGTCCACTTTTCGAGCAAATTTCTATGTTCTCTTTCTTTCATGGGACAGACGTCGTCATGAGTTTTGGGTCAAAATCTGAACACCCCCATACTTTGAAGACGATTCCGATGCACATATTCGATTATCTGCTGGTTCAATCAAAACGCTCGGAATCCGCGAAAATAGTAAGATATATTTTTGATAATAAGATGTGTTTTATCAAGCTAAAAATTAACATGTGTCGGATCCCAAAATAGTCTTTTCTAAGTTATCCCATTGCAGCATACTCATTTGGTGCTTTATTAAGGAATCGGATCATTTATTCACGTTAGTCAAGCTGAAAACCTCTCACGTGATTTATTTTTATCACGTGCATGCTTTGAATCATGTGACTGATTTTTCAATCCTTTCGAACTTTGTTGACTGTTTTGGTACACTACCATAGACTATTTGACTCATAATGTAATTTACGGTGAGCATGATACCCTTATAATTTGAACCATATTATATGGCCCATATTGACCTAATTAGACCTGGTAAGAAATAAGCCGACTTAAAGTTCGCCAGTCTGGGGAACACTTTATGATCGGTTCACTCCTCGATTTCCGGTGAAAATCCTGGTCATTATCGGATTAATGTTTTGTTTTTTTGGGAATTTTCTGTATGTCATCCAAAGGAAGCGCTTTTTGACGACTAGAAAATAAATTATTTTATATAAGACATAAATTTTATGATATAACTTGTTTATGAATGATATAATACTTTATATGCACCATTTATATTAGTCATCAATTTGAGTCATATAGCGTCAGGAAGTCAATGGACAATCCTCTTTGGTCGGATGGTTTCCGGCTTTGGAATTGGTATGGAAGGTGCAGTCCTAGGAACAATAAAAATCACGTGATGACTCATGTGATAACACATTTTCCATGAGCTCCGCCCCACTTCTAAGTCAATCACGTGACACTTCTATTTTATTTATGGGCGGTTATAAGATTTAAAACGGAGGTGACTTCCATTCGTTAAATATGATTTCCGACATGTTCTATTTCTGGATATTTTTGAGAAAATTAACTTCACTGAATTAATACCCAGTTAATACCCAACTGATATTTGAAACCTCTGGAATCATATTTGAAAATTAAACGGAATCAATGTGGTATGCCTATAAATAGCAATTTTTGAATCTGAGCGGAAACATTTTTTTTATACATTAAAGGTATGTTGGCCAGATCACAAAAACCGAGACTCAAACCAAGAATGATTACAGCTCTTCTCATGATAAAGCAACTTGGTATCATTTTGGGACCAGGAATGGTGATGAAATCTTCATAGCGATAAATGAAATACATGTAGTTGAACGTATCACACCCGATATCTTATTGTAAACTATTACGTAGTATTCATCCGACATGCCTCCTATATGATCCAAGAATCATAGAACTCGTCGGAAATCCTAGGATAAATAATGTCAAAGTTGTTGAAATATTGAATAGCTGAGAGTCTGAAGCGGTACACAGTATTTACATAATGTATAATTTATACATAGGTATTTATATAGGGTTGTCACGATGTTGAATATATTGACCTGTGGAGTTCTATGTTATAGAACGGATGGCTCACCAGAAGGAAATTGAATGACGCCTTAAAATCATCCTCCCTCCAATCTTTGTCCAGATGAACTGTCGTTTTGAATGCCATCTAACACCATGATGGAGTCACCATCTTTGAATACCGTTCACAAAAAGCCTCATATGAGCAAATGTATTCTTCGTTCGCTGGGTCGCACTGTTCGTACAGCGAACACAATTGTTTTTAAAAACAACGAACGGTGCGAATAGTATACATTGTGCGAACACCGAACAGTGTGAAGTTCTGCGAACAGTTCATTTTTAATACGTCAAACACGGTGAACAGTGCGAACAGGTGCGAACACTTGTTTGGTGGACCCTGAATATGAGTGCATATTTGGTTTTATATAAAATTATGATAGATTTCATCACTATTCAAAGTTTTTATTTTGGCCTTTTTGGGAAGTGTTCCACCAAGATGCATTTCTCAGTCCGATGGAAGTGGTTTTTGTCTGTTTGAGATAAATTCTTACAATTCTGTCGCTTATTTTCAAATGATACTCGCTGCGATTGTCATTTTAATGGCAGTAGCTTTCATCACTTATCTACCTCAATATGATATCACAAAGGATAGGATACGGAATAAACTTCAAGTTGAAGTCTTTAACTTTTAGTCTTTGCTCCCCTGATCAATCCTATCTGACAAAGGCAAAAGTTGATGATTTATTGGTGGGTCAAGTTGCAACCGAGACAAAATTGTTGCAGCAAATTAAGCCTGTTGGTTTAATTAACGCAACCACTGTTACTTGTTGTACATGCACAATGGCGCTATTTTGCATCCAATCCACTCTTGAAGTTGTTTTGATTTGGGTTCGAAAGATTCTTCAATATTTCGCAATTTAAAATTGATAAACATTATATTATCAAAGATTTTGAACCCTCAATTCTGACTCCAATAACGGATCGATATCTGGGATTCAATTCCGTACAAAACGCATATATATATGGTATAACTGGTGGGACTGCAACGCTAGTTACGGCATAAAATGGTGAATTGCTACTTTAAAGTCTAGTATATAATATACAATTTGTATGTCCGGTTGAGGAGTGTCAGAATTCATCGGAATCGATTTCGAGAATTCGAACCGGAAATCGAAATCGGCGACTTCCGGTTCATAAATGTTTCAAAAACGACCCCTTAACTTTTAACGATTCCTTTCAATGCCATTCGAAGGTTTTGTGTCGCTTATGGTGGTAATGCGATATTTCAAAGAGCGCCAACTGCTTGCACTGGCAATATTTGTTGAATTAGTGATTTCACTTGGACTTATTATATTGTTGCCGTTCATGACATTTCGTGCTGATTGGATCATTCCTGTTGGAGCAGCTGGTTGTGCTATTTTTTCATGGTTTCTCTCCTATGTCATGGCAAGTGCGTCCACTATTCTTGCCAAATCACAACCGATTCGTCATCAATCCAGGATTCAAAGGTCAAGTCCAAAATTTAATTTCGATTTTTCACCAATGAAAAAAAGTGTTATTTTGAATTTTAAAAAAGTATTCGTGTAGCGCTTGAGAAAAGTGTCATGGTCTTATCAAATCTTTGGATGGGAAGTTGGCTTCATCAACTAGAAATTGGCTTTATCTTTCCATTGGTTACTTTAAGTGCGGCTTTTGGTATGGTAATGATGACATGGCAATATCTGTATCCAGAGTCGATTGAAAAAATGGCAGAAAGTCAACCGTCAGAAGGTCAAACAAGATCATCCAATATCAAATTAGATGTTAATGTTTCAGGAACCGACAGCGGTCATTTCGATTCTTTTGAAAATTCGACAAGAACTTCATGGAATGGTTCTGAAACTGAATCAAATTGGTACAACCAATCGCGATATGCAGGGGAAGTAAATCCTGTATTTCAAACAAATACTAAATGCTGAAATTAATTTGATACTATTTATTTTATTACAGATAATAAACCGAACACATAAACGATAAGATGATTGTCAATTTCTAGTTTTAAACTCGGTCGGGATTCACTGTCAGATGCAGACATACCGCACAGGCCACTATTAGTCAGACCCTCTCCTGGAGGACAGTTAATCGATCAGCTGATTTTGGTACATATTAGTGTTCGAATAATCATGCTCTATAATTTAGACTTAATCTGCTATGCAGAGTTCAGCGGCGATGTTCGTTTTCCAGAAAATGATCACGTGACCTGAAAATTACGCCCGCCCGGGTCACCCTCTCAAATGGAAAACGTCCAACAACAATCTTAGTGTCCGCTTCGTGGACACCTTAACTGTGGTCGTAAGTCACCTGCCTTAATCATGCAAAATAATTGACATTCAGAGCCTCTGAATGTCCATCGACCAAAACAAAAACTACCAGGGGTGATCCTTTGATTTTTTAATTTGTTGAATACAGTTATGAAGTTAAGGATTTGAAAACTTAAAAATGAAGGTCTTTGAACCATTTTTACAGATTGATATGTTCGTCGACTTTTGTTCCTTGCTTTGGAATCGAATCCAGATTAGTTTCACTGTCGGATCCATAGGTTGTTACTAGTGATGACGTACTCAATGTATCTGAGTCCTCTTCGTTGTCCGATAATTTAGTATTGGAGTCTAATTTTGATGACATTGCTTTTGATTCAGTATCGGGTTTTGATAAAGTTGAGTTTAATGTTGGTTTTTGTTGATCAAGAATCGTCAAATGGAGTGCTTCGGCTTCCTCAATCATTTTTGTTTGGTCATGAAGAGATGGTATCATGACTGGTTCAATAAATCGTTTTCGAATTTTTTCTAAACTCTGTCTTTTCTGTTTTTGTTCTTCTTCTTCTTCGGGTATAGTTTCTGGTATAGTATCTTTCACCGAATAATAGGAAACTGTTCTATTTGGGATTTGTGTCAAAGATCCTTCTGGAGTAATTTGAAAATTAAATTCATCAGCTTCCGGTGTTATATTTCGACTCATCACTGTGGATGTCTGGCTATTTTTGCGTCGGTTAAAGTCAAAATTAAGTTGTTCATATTGTGGAAATACTTTTAAAATGGATTTTGGATCGACAACACCCGCAGCAACAAAGTCATCAATTTTTTCGTAAATTCGGCCAATTTTTTCTCGGACTTGTTTTTCGAGATTTTCTAAATCGTCTTCGGTAGCACGTTGAACTGGTCGGACTTCTTTTATCGTTCGGACAGGCTCGGAATCATCGGATGGATTTTCTATTGGTAGTGAAGACCTTTTCATTGGTAGTGGAGGTGGGTTTGTTATTTTTGAAATATTTATTGAATGTTGAGTATGAACCATTTTTTTAGTTTCGTTTAATTGGGATTCAAGTTTTTTCTTCTCTTCAATCAAACGAGCTTCCAATGGTGTCGGCATCCTAATTCCCGTATACTGAAGTAGACTATATCATAAAATTATTCATTGTTAGTGACAAAGCTTTTTTAACCGAAACGTGAAGGAGTATGAACCGAAAACGACTTTGAAACTCGTCATCGTTGATTTCATATTCACTTACTTTTACTGTGTCTCCTTTCTTCGCAGATATATCCAAAGTTCCATTTTTTTCATCATCGTCATCTTGTTCGGTTTGAGCTTGAGTTAAAATTTCAACATTTGATTCATCTTCGATTTTTGATTCAGTTATTGGTTCGGTTTCTGAGATAACCATCGATTCACTCACAATCGTATCATTTTTTCTTGTTGATTCTACACGCGCAACCTTGGATTCAGATTTTTCCTGAAAATATTGGCGAGTTTTGACTTTAGTTCACGGAAATACCAAACACCAAATATCAAAAATCTGATACGCTCATCGTATTCTCCATACTCGACTTGGTTAAATA
>SCLD01093573.1:0-12328 GCA_004367895.1 Oikopleura longicauda | reverse complement strand
CTCTCAATGGTGCCCTCGGAAGTCCAATCGCGTGAGTTACCGCCACTCTTGCCGCTTTTGTTTGAAGGTTTGTAAATTTATAAAAATTTAAAATGTTAAAAATTCATAAAATAAAGCTCTGGAAACATCCGACGATGGCCTGGTCAACTCGTCACTGCAAACGTTGATGCAATTAAACGCATCAAAATCGGAGACTGTTCGAGAGGCAATGGCCGATCACGTCGAGACGCTGGTCGAGTGCTTCATCAAAATTATTTATGCCAAATTGTCACTCAGGTAACTTTTGATTCAGAGCACCAGATTAAATTGGTGTTTAGATCTCACTCTATGCGTCTATTTTTCTAGGTAAATGAAACTTTGCCGTGTTTTTTGCTTGATATTGCTCACTTTGATCTGATTTTGGACTTTATGTCATACAAAAAGCTTCTCTAAAATCACCAACTCAGAAACCATAATGTGTATTTGTGTCGGGTCTTTTTATATGAAATAGTGCTGTTTATCACTGAGAAATGAATCTGCTTGCACAATAACATGGTGTAGTATAGATTTCCGGACGATGTTCAAAATTATTTAAACTAAATTTAAACTAAACAAAATTTTCAAACTATACATTCAGAATCCGCGTCAAAGCATTCGAAGCGCTGCGCACCATCACCTACATGAGTGGCGTGGATCACATCTTCGTGCGGATGCGCGCCAACATCCTCCATCAACTCCGCCGCTCGCTTGACGATCCAAAGCGTGTGGTTCGACGCGAGGCGGCCCTGTGTAACAATGTGTGGTCCATGATTGGCCAGCCCACTTAGACTTTATTTAACTTGATAACTACACTTAATAATGCGAAACTACTCCTCATTTTTTAGAAATTGCATTTTACCTGTGACACACAACCGATGACCCGTACTAAACTGTATTAGGTTCGAATAAAGTATATCGAACTCTGAATATAGGTTTAAATTAATTTATTGCAGTCAATGTGAAAAACGCCTATAATCAGGGTAGCAAGTAAAGTTAAGTAGTTTGTGAGTGGGACCTAGAGACCAGCATGTTACCCCCAAGTACCTTCACAAGAAGCAGTATTCCCGTTCAAGTTGCACATTTCCGCATTTTTTCGTACTCGAAGCGGGTGAACATAACTACTAAAATAGCGCCGTGCACGCATTCAATGTTTGACTGAAGAGGCAATATGTTTAGACTACAACTTTATTCCGTCAAATACAACAAAACGGGTTTACAGAGAGTCACGGAGACGCTTGAGGCCCATGCTGATGACGAGATAGTTTTGGGTGTGTGGCTCCCAGGCACCGCCAGCGACCTTCTTGCCGGTGCGCGAGCACTTCCAGATGCCGACGGCTGGTCATTGTAAAGATTTAATTCCAACGTAAAATTATCTTACCGTCGCGTTTCAAGCTGTTGGCGCCGCAGAAAGGCGACACGTACGTCTTGTGTTGCGTGGTTTCCATCTGAAGTTACATTAGATCAAAATGACGAGCAACCAATAATCAAACCTTCTTGATGACTTTACGCAGGGAGGCGCCGTAACGCGTGCCATACTTGCCAGTGATGCCGACCTTCTTTGTACGCTTGGCCATTTTGAGACACACGGGGAATCCAAACTTGACTAAAGGAGCTGGTTATAACAGAAATTCTATATGAAGAAAAGGATGGACAGTTTTCTCTTTTAGGTTTCTCTATGTTTGCGAATATTCACATGCATATGTGTGAGGTCATCTCGCCATCACGTTATGGCACACAGTACTTATTGAGCCAATCGTCGCTAAGCCCCTGGGGCCACGTTTGACGCATCGCGAAAATGACTAAAGTCAACGCTCAATTAGCCAAAACCTGAATCTAGGTGATAAACAGTTGTTTAACGAGAGGGATCGGCCCCGCGTCACCACATTCGGCCCAATAGGCATGGGAAAAATGCATCAGCAAGAGAGTGAACTGATTGAATGGATCAAATCGGACGGATTTGTCCACGAATCCATCGCAATCGCCGATACGGTCAACGGGCGGGGCCTGGTTGCACGTGAAGATATACCCGCTAATACTATAATTGTCAAGGTCAACAGGGTCGGGGATTAAATGCACAACCACTATTCTAATTTATTGTTCGTCAAACTTTCAATCCCATAAAATCAGGAGTCGAATTCTGACCATAAATGATGTCATTGGTTCGGAGAAACTTCACAAATGCATCGAAAACACTAAAGTCAAGTTGACACCCGTCGAAGCATTATCATTGTTTGTGTATCACGAAGCGAATGATGTTCAAGCGTCACACTTTGAAAAGTATATATCCTTGTTACCAGGTAAAAGGAAACGTAAAGTAACTGACTAAAAACGTTTGTTGAAGACAGCTACGATGCATGCCCAATCAAGCTACGATGCATGCCCAATCACATGGGACGATGAGCAACTCGAAAAATTGCCGCCAAATGTCGTTGCCTCCACCAAACGAATAAAAAAACGCCTCGCCGAGCTGGTCGAAAGTCTCAAACTAGATGGTGACATGTTCACGTGGGCCTTTTGCTCTGTCTTTACGCGCTCATTTTCCGCTAAAATCGAGACAAGTGATGAGTTTCCCTGTTGGCTGGCGACGACAAAGGTCGAAGACGGCGGCGATTCTCAATCCTCTCAGCAAGAGTACGCTATCAACTGTCCATTGGTTGACTTGGCGAATCATGGGACCAATATTAAATTGCTATGTTGGTCCGGTTTCGATCGGACGTCTCAATCAATGCATTTAAAAACGCATAGAGAAGTCAAAAAAGGCACGGAATTATGCATCAACTACGGATTTGGTAAGTTACTCAACAGTTGACATCAGTATAATAGTGTTTTAGGAAAATCCGATGACGATTTATTTGCTTGTCACGGTTTCTGTGATAAACCCGGCTTCAACAAGAAATCAAGCGTGTGGATTTCATCGAAAGACGTTTTCGACTCGCTTCCACCGTCGCGCAAGTTGGCCCTGTGGGCATATGCGAAGCGTGTCTTTGGCAAGCATAATTCGTTTCACTTCACGGCAAAGGGCGCATCGGAGGACCTTTACTTTGACATTGCCGTTCTGTCGGGCGCAACCGCACCTCAAGGTTTTACTTTACGATGTTTTTCTTCTCAAAATAATTTGTTTTCTTTAGTGGCGAAAATGCGGGGCGACGAAAACGACGAAGAGATTCAAGAATTGATTGCAAGAACACGAAAAACTCTGCTGAAAGTGATAAGACATAAGCTGAAGCAACTGTACATTGAAGAGCAAAAGACATACCCAGGCCAAGTGCTGCGCGATGTGCATTTGGAGATACTGAAACGTAACCTGACATTACTGTGATTAAATTCTCCACACTTTAATCTTGTCAGACTTTATAGAACAAGTAGACAAATGTTTTGAGCCTTCATGTAGCTGACCTTTTGATAGATCATCGTTTGTTGCGGAAGACAGTAAGTAAGTACGCCGTAAAAAAGACTTACTCGTATGGTCAAAAACGTCATAAAAGTGACAGAGAAACGGAATGACTACTGAATAACCGCTATAATTCCTGGTCATTAGCCAACAAAAAACAATTTACTCAGAGAAACAAAACTGAAAAATGAAGGTGAGTAGTGTCCTTGGTCAGTTCATAGTGAGTGTTGCGGCTGAAGTGACCACAACAACAACTTCGGCAAGTACTACCACAACAACTGCTCAACAGTGTATCTCTCCAAATGGACTGAAGAATGGCGAGTGCGTTGAGTGTCTGGACACAGAACGAATTGACAATTTCGAATGTGTACCATGCGGCGAACATCAACTTGCATCATTCTCCAAGTTGGACTGTAACTGTCGCGTTGGCTACCCAGCCGATCGTGATGATGCAGGGGTAATGATTTGCCTTGAGCTTGCGTTCAACGAAGTTTACATTGATTCGACAGTTCAAACATGTGAAGATCGCCAGTATCCATCAGTTGAGAAAACGTCATGTCTCACATGTGGTGATGACATGATTCCACAGTTTAGTGACACAAACGGGTGGTTCTGTTTGGTTTGCTCAAACTATTACGAAACGAATGGACAGCTGACTTGTGTCGACGATGAGTGTACAGATGGGCGAAGTGTATTTGATTTAAACACGAAAGCATGCGTTCAATGCGAGCAGTACGAGTTTTTAAATGAAGCGGGCGATGCGTGTGAATCATGTCCATCCAACGAGTATCTCACAACCGACTATCAGTGCTTGCCATGTCCGGACAATCAAGTTTCTTTTTATGGCCGGTGCTTCTCGTGCAACCCTTCCGAGTATATCCAACTTGATGGTGACGTTCGTACTTGTTCCACATGTCCCACTAACTCAGTTCCCGATTCGTCGGGCACTGCATGTGTCGACTGTGGCACTGTTGCCGTTGTCGTCGCACAGCAAGACGGCACACTAATATGTCAGGAGTGCCGAGGCGCCTCCATTCGTGTTAACGATGTTTGCCAACCATGTGAAGAAGGTCAGGTGGCTATTGAAAATGAGTGTACCGAGTGTACTGGCGCTTCGTTACCAGCTACTGATGGTACGTCATGTGTACAATGTGACACAAATGAAGTGGCATTTAATAATGAGTGCCGTCCGTGCGGCGATTTTTCCATTGTGGTTCAAAATCAATGCATTACTTGCGATACAGACGAGAGAGCAGTTAATGGCGAGTGCAAGACTACTACTACTAAAGCGGCTTTCACCCAAAGTGGCAGACGTTTTATTGAGAATCTGGACAAACGTGTGTCAAACATAGGGAAATCTAGAACATTTAGCGAAACCGCCTGCCACTTTAGGTGAAAGCAGCTATAGTAGGGCTAGTACCTTTACTACTTCAACCACCACTGCCGCTACTACTACAACAACCGGTGCAAATGATATCAATGATGTACTTGATGTGCTTGATGTACTAGCAATGTTGACTAGTACATCAAGTACCGTGATACAAGATACAACTTCAGGACGCCACAAAACTTCCACACAAGTGACATCTACTAATGGGCCAACTGCAAGCACGACGGGTCATTTGATAACGAGTAGGGTTAGTCAACAGAGCACTGCGACAAGTCAGACGCATTCAAGTAGCAGTGCATCAGCAAAATTGACATCCAGTATGTCAACTTCAACCACTACTGCCAACGCTTCCAGGACAACAGTAACGGCTGGTACAACAAAAACGTCAGTATCTACTAGTACTGAAATCGAAAGTGACACGGCCTCATCCACAAGTTCAACTGTTACCGTAAGTGTGTCAACGACTAGGATAACCACAAGTGCAGCAACTGCACCAGCGTCCGGAATGACGTCAGCAAGTACAATGTCAACTGCGAGCGCATCTGCAACGACAACATCTAGACCCGAATCAACTTCAACTGGTAGTACACAAAGCGAAAGTGACAACACCACTACTACAACTTTACCGACGGCATCTACGACAAAAACAACGGGAACGACTACAAGTACAACAACGTCAGCAAGAACAGTGTCAACTACAGAAGCCGAAAGTGACGACGCCAGCTCTACAACTTCAACTAACGCTGAAAGTTCGTCAACGACAAAAATGACCACAGGTACAACTACTGGAGAATCGTCTGAAATGACGTCAGCAAGTACAATGTCAACTGAGAGCGTCCTAACGACTAAAACAACAGCAGTGGCTCCCGGAACATCAACAGCACAAACTGATGGTGAAACCGCGACTACCACTAAAACAACAGTTACAACTGGAACCACAAAGCCATCTGAAACGACGCAAACAACAATGTCAACTGAAAACGCCCCCACGACGAAAACGACGGAAAAGGCTACAAGTACAGCTGCACAACTTTCTGAAAAAACAACAACAAAATCAGCGTCGACGATTCAAAGCGTAGCTGTTACAAGTGAGGCGACTACAACTGAAGCTGCTACAACTGAAGCTGCTACAACTGAAGCTGCTACAACTGAAGCTGGCCTTGTTTGCGAGACAAACCAAGTTGTAGTCGAAGAAGACTGTGTATACTGTCGCGTCAATGAAATAGTGGCTAATGGAGTTTGTCAATCTTGTCCGGCAGGCCAGATTCGCGATGAGTCGTCAAGTGAATGCACCGACGAAGTATCCATCGCTACTATTTACAACATTATTTTATCAAGTGAACTAAACGCGGCCGATGCGGATCAAAATATTTGGACTCGGGATTCAAGTGCCTTTTTCGCGTTAACAAACAATGTAAAAAGCCAAATTGACGCGGTCATTACGAACAGCTCATATGGCCTTAATTTTCGTGAGGTGACAATTAATCGCTTTGAGGAGAATTATATCCAAAGACGAAATGGAAAGCTGAACTTCGATACATCTTTCAGCTTCTTAGATTTGGAAAACGATCACGTTAGTAATATTTACAATTCGACATTCATTTTTATTTTGCTAGGCTTTTGTTGATGCCGTCAATCATGTTGCAAGCAACGTTGACATTATGACGACAAAAACATATACAGGTGAGATGACATTTGTGTAGTTCAGAACTATCTACAGGGAAACCTATATTTTTCCAAGCTTTTGCCACTTGATGACGAATTTGTATTGTATATTACTAACTAAATCTAATGTTTTAGTGAGCGACATCATATCGAAGGCTGACCAATCGACAGCTGCTGCAGCGTATAGCAGTTCTGAGTTTTCATACCTCATACTGACACTTTTATTATTGTGTATTCTCAATTAAAAATAAACGTAAATGTGACCGAGAAACAATCTAAACAGACAAAGACGACATTTACAAAACAAATTGGAGTTTATTCGTTGAAAAAAACGGTGTGTTTAGTGACTTCCGTATGCCGCCGAATCAATTTCGTTTTGCATTTGAGCCAGTGCGCAGCACGGACAGAAACACCCCATAATTAAATCGTTGCAAGTGTCGCCTACAGTTTAAATAAAGAATCATCTTCCGAAAAAGATTAATTGTCTACCTCTAATTTCCATCATCGACCGCAAAGAGCCGCGCTGTGACCAGACGAAACAGGGGATCAGGAAAGCACAACAACAATAACCAAGGCACCAGCAGCAGCTAGAGTCGCCCATATATTCAGCAATGCTCATACCAACTACACATGGACAGCATAACGCGTGACAAGCGGACTCGCAATCGCACTGACAAATTCCTTTGTTCCAGTCTGCTAGTTGATTCGTTTGGATAATAAGTGTTTGCGGCTATCCAAAGGGTCAATTTCAAGGTCATATCACGTACTAGTAAAATCAACAAATTGTTGTGACCCCGAAGACTGTTGTGATATAACAGCTGTGGTGGAAACAGCAGTCGTTGGCTGTGGGTGAACTTTTGCCGTCGCAGGCGGCTTCACGTTTTCTATCTCTGACATGATTGCTCCACGAAACAACGTGTGTTTTGAACTGGTGGCTGTTCACGGTAGCTAGGACAATACAGCAACGCAAGCATACATTGTCATTTACATTGCATCACCTTAATATTGTGAACTTTAAACGTTTACGTCCTGGGCAAGTTTATCGTTTTTTAATAAATTATCTTCATAATTTTATTTGATCTTTCATGCTTAGTATGGAATTTTTTCCCTAGAATAAGCTCAGGCGAAGCCGAATAGTCAACGAGGATCGGCGTTAAACCAACATTTGAGCCGCTGTCAGTCTTGAACGTGCCCCAGACACCAATGACGAGCTGGCGCTGGAAGAAGATGACGTTGTGTCAGGCGCGGGAATTGTTATTCGTGCCTAACACATTAGTGCACTTTCCAAGGCCAAGAGAGTAGCGCGTAACAAAGGCTGAACTTTAACTGATTCTATCGATAATTTCGTTCACATCTTCACCTTAGTTGAGATGATCGACGAATACACAATTAAAATAGAACGAATTTGTCGATTTTGACCGTTTTCTTATCTACCTTACTAGCGAACATTGCATGCACAGCTGCACAATTTTGCCACCCATAGATTCTCGAAGAACGAAAACGGTTAGTCATCATCGTCATCGGGCCAATTTGGTTATTAGGCCTATCTTTCAACTGATTTCTAGCCATGTTATTTTCGTTTTCGTGCCTTTCTTCCGCTAGGCAAAACTAAACGTATAAAAATGCGGCCAGAGAGATATTACGGCCACAGAAGTCCATTACTAAAAAACGAAGTGGATAAAATGTTCAATGACGAGTCAACGCAACAAGTCACCTGAAAAGGGGGCCAAGAAGAAAGTGAACAAAATCGACGAGCATATTGAACAGGCCGGTATTGACAATTTGGAGTCGTTTACCGATCCGCAAACGAATGTAATCTACTATCGACTCAAAGTGCTTGGCAAGGGTGGCTTTGCAAAAGGTAATTTTTGTCATTTTGACCAGAACCAAAAAACTAAAAAATCATTCCAGTATACAAATGTCGCCGTGGGGAGCCGTACAAACGGACCGATGCCGAAGTGGCGTTGAAAGTCATCCCCAAATCGCGAATCGCGAAACCATCGCAACGCATGAAAATTGATGCTGAAGTTCAAATTCAAAATAGCTTAAGCCATGCTAACATCGTAAAACTACTGCACAACTTTGAGGATAACATCAAAATCTGTTTGGTGTTGGAGCTATGCGAGCGAAAGAGTCTGACGTCCTTGTTGAAGCAACATGCACAGGTTTGTGATTTTTTTTTAAATTTGAATTATGGTGTTTATTATTTTTAATTCAGGGTGTTCCGCAGCCAGAAGTCGCCGAAATCGTGCGGCAAATCACACTGGCGCTACAGTACATCCACAACAAGGGCATCGTTCATCGCGATCTGAAACTGGGCAATATACTGCTCGACCATGTCGGAATTGCCAAGCTCGGTGATTTTGGCCTCGCCATGTATTACAAGGAGGCGAAACCGGGCAACATTTGTGGCACGCCGAACTTCATCGCGCCCGAAGTACTCAATGATTCGGTCCACGAGCCGGCTAGTGACGTGTGGGCCCTTGGTGAGCATATTTTGATGTCAATCGGATTATACGTTTAGGCTGTGTCATGTTCACACTGCTGTCGGGGAAACCGGCGTTTGAATACACCAACATGAGGGACACTTACAAACGCATCGTCAAACTGGCATATAAAATACCCGATCGATTGAGTACACCAGGTTAGTGTAATTTGCATTTTGAAGTGGTCCTAACTCAGTCACCAGCGAAACACCTCATCTCGTCCATCTTGATCAAAGATCCACGCCGGCGACCAATGCACAGTAATATTCTCAATCATCAGTTTATTACCGGCATTGAAACAAAACTTCGCTCACGCACCATGTCAAGGTAAAGTTCTGTGGTTACGAGAACATTGATCAAAATAATTAGTGAAAATGCGCTTGTTTCGGTCACGAACACTCGTCGCCAGAGCTCGGCATCCGAAGATCAGTTCCATTCGATCAACAAACGCAAACACTCAATTGGCGGGGACGGACCGTACAATCCCGCGGTTGACCGGCGCCGGTCGCACGCGACACAGGATATGGGGGGCCGGTTGGCCCAACAAATGCGTCCATTTCGCAATGAGCGACTATCGGTGGCGCGACCGTTGGATATGAGTCTGAACGTTGGTAAGGAAAATCAAGTTCCCGTTGAGCCAAGTGGACCACCGTTGAATGAATCGCTGGGTCTGGTGAACATGACCCCGGCTGATCATCGTAACCAGTTCAATCGACAGATCACTAACCAATTTCACGTGGTTTGGGTGATGAAATGGGTCGACTATACAAACCGGTAACTTTTTTCACACAGAGACTTGTGACTCAAAGCAAAATTCAGATACGGATTCGCCTACCAACTATCCGATGGCAAAATTGGCGTGAACATGCACGGTGGCTCGTACATCGTACTGCATCGTGATGGACAATCTGTTGATGACTACAGGAAAATATTTAACTTTTGAGCATAGCTTTCAAGTGTTCTGTGTTCAAATAATATGAAAGTCAATCGACAAATCGTGCTGAGCAATTTGCTTTGGAAGCTCCACCAGCGCATACGCAGCGTCACACGCGCATACTCAAGTATTTCATGGAGTACATGAAGAATAATCTGTGCGCTGGTGCATCCAATCTCAACTATTTGAGCAATGAAGCAGCGCAGCTGACAATGTCAGTTCGATTGAGGTGTTGGAAGTCGTATAAACAGGTACTGTCTAGCTATTAAATAAAAAATGGAGCAACAAATTAAGGGACGGAATAAACAATCAATGGGCATGTTGCTGAACAATGACACGCTGCAGGTGAACTTCATCGAGGAGAGTGTCAAAATCATTGTCCATGCACCATTTATCACGGGCAACTCTGTCGTGATGCTGATTGATGAAAGCCGCTCCTTGCAGGTGAAGTGTCTCTCCAAGTGAACATTTATTAACAACGGCTAGATTTTTGTCGAATCACACATCAGCATGTTCCCGCCATCGCACCGTGAGCAGCTCCAGTTTGTTCATCATGTGCTACACGACTTACACCCGAGCTTCCCCTTTTGTTACACAGCGGGTCAGCCACGATCGATCCTGTGTGCGCAGAACTGGTCGTCACAGAACAACGGTTGCTTTACACAAGGCACGTTCAACTAACACCCGTCACTCAGAATTTTATTCACAATTATTATTACTTATTTTACCTCTGCAACAACCCAAGCTTAACATCAATACATATTAATAACACTACAATGAATCGTATCAGTTTATGCAGAAAGAACCGCTCTGTACTCTTTATTGTGATTTAAGTGTTGCCAGATTTGTTAATTGTGTTAATTACTAACTAATAGTAATAAGTAAGAAGTGTTGTTACATTCAATCGAAAAAAGTCAAATTTTTGCTTGAATAGCCCAAGTTGGCCATGATGTCTTTTCCAGCCTTGTTCATGTCCTCATGGAACGATTCCGTGTAGACCTTGTAGTAAGGTTTTTTTGGTCCGTTTGACTTCGCTAGCTTCTTGATTGTCTTTTCGTTTATGTCATGGTCCTTGTTAGGTCGAACAATGACCATGTGGATTTCATCAAAAGCGCCATGAACAGCTGCAGAGACGCTGTCTTTCGTTGCCTTACCACCGCCGAATTCGGGTGCACGATGGAGACCGTTGAGGTCCCATTCTTCGTCGGTAACGACAATCAGGGAAGTCGTTCGTGTTGCTTTTGGCGAAGTCGCCTTCAGCTTATTTTTGAATGAAGACATGGCGCAATCTTGGAGACAGAGGAACAACTGCCCATTGCCGTCAATTGGATCAATGTTGTCGATTGTTCTTTTGAGTCCATCAGCGTTGACGCCGGAGGTCAGACGAGTGGGCTCGATGTGAACTCTGTAATGGTCCAAGCCTGCTTTGTCAGTGTGGCCCCCTGATCCGGGTTTATAGGAACTTGTTTCGGACTTTTGGCCCGAGAACTCAATCAGCGTGACAGTAGTGTTAGCTGCTTTCTCGTGCTTGGCGAGATTGCTGATCAGGTTGCCTGCCCATTGTCGCGTATACTTGAATGCCGTTTGTTCTTCAGTTGCATTGTTAAACTTGCACTGGGGTAATGGTTTAAAGTAAATGTTCAGTTGCAAAATATATACGACACCTTGCTGTTGTACGAATCCGAGCCATCGATCAAAATGACATAGTCCGTTATATGCTCGTCCGATGGAACATCGCCACAATCACAACCACCGCCGATCGTCACGGATTCCAGCTTCGCTTTAGTAACGACAGTCATGGCGGCGCTGATGTTGATGTCACCTGACATGACAATCTCAGGCGCCTTGACACAGATTTTCGGCATTTTCAAAGATTTTCGTCTGAACAAAAAACATTGTTTAAAAAAACTAGAAAAACTCTCTTTCTTGGTGAGTATCAGAATGGCGATCAGAATGGGTCCCCAATGATGATTATATTTGGGGTTTTACGATCTCACGTGGAAGATGCCCCACCATCATCACTTACCTCCCTTACCGCCGCAAACGAGCTAGTATATTAATAATTTTATTACCATCGGTACTGACTCCGCCGTATGACTACTGTACTTCGTTTTGCTTTTATGATATGAGTGCCCAATTGATAGGCATAACAGTCTCGGCCTCTCATAAATTGAAGTGAAATATTAAAAGTTTTTTTGTGCCAGTCCGATTAAGTGGGTCTTAAAACTTGGTAAGGCATCAAAATTAAAATCATAGTCAACCTAATTAAGAAGCAACTTTAGCGACGACAAGTATAAATATTTTGCACAACTATATTACAATAAATAACAATAGCCTAGTGGTAAGACCCCTACGGTTGGCCCTATGTTGGCCCTGGTGAGATTATGCATACAAATTTACGTGGGACTGTGTGCTTCTTTTTCAAAAACTCTGACATCAAAAAA
>SCLD01093562.1:0-12330 GCA_004367895.1 Oikopleura longicauda | reverse complement strand
AACGGTAAATTCACATTGCCCATACGGTTCTTTTTTACCAATATACTGAATGCCAAGTTGCGAAATTTAACTTGTACTAT
The DNA here is from genome assembly GCA_004367895.1 of Oikopleura longicauda. NCBI lineage: Eukaryota > Metazoa > Chordata > Appendicularia > Copelata > Oikopleuridae > Oikopleura > Oikopleura longicauda. The sequence continues at coordinate 12,250 of SCLD01093562.1, read as the reverse complement.
TGAACAACTTCGATCTATTTCCGTAATTGGAAAACAAAAAACTAACTAGTAAGTGTAGGGTGGGAACTGCTCATTTTAATAATCAAGATACAACTTAGTAGGCATAAGTTTAAAGGGGCATCGACGTTGACGTTGGACGTTGGATTTTCGGGAACGGTCTATTGAGTCTATTGAGTCTACTGAGTCTATTGAGTCTGTTGAATCCGATTCCGAACAGCGAAATCTGACCAGTCCTTTCATGTTTTTCTATGGGCTGTTCCCACGGTGGGAATCCTACCTTAACTAAGTGACTACATAAAAGCGTACATTTCAAAAAACAACTCATTTAGTCGTTCGACTTCGTAGAAAAATTACAAATTTTATGAATATTTCGTCGCGCTGCAAGTACCTCGGGAAATTATTCGTCATTAATTACATCGTGAAAGTTCAGCCGATTTCACAAACAGTTTAATTAAAAAATATCTTAAATAATATTAAATAAATAGGCTATTAATAATAGCAGAGAAATAAACGAAACCGTGTCCGGATAGAGTCAAGTTTACCCGAGTCACTAAAGCTGAAAACTTAGAGTTTTATGACATAAAAGTTCGCATACATATGTAAAATTGTATGGCGTTTTACTTAAGACTTTTTAAGCCTATTGATGACGCAAGAGGGCATGTGCGCAATAACGTTATGAGGATATTATGAGCATCACTTCATTTATTTGGGAGGACTCGATTTCGCCAATTATGTAAATTCCGCCAATTTCTTTATTTCGCCAAGTTTCTACATTTCGCCAACAAGCTTTTCCCTTCGTAAACTTGGCGAAATTGAAAACTTGGCGAGATAGCTGACTTTGGCGAGATCGAAAAACTAGGCGAAATGTAGAATTGAATCGAGTGGAATCACTTGGCAAAATCGAAACTGAAAACTTGGCGAGATAGGAATAGGCGAAATGTAATGAATATACTTGGCGAAATCGAAAAAGTTCTAGTGCCATTGTGATTTTGTTCTAGTTTTAAATATCGAGCCATTAAAATGAGAGCGATACAATAAGTTCAGTGTTTTTTGAGCCGGTCAACAGTTGACCGTCAACTCCGGTCGAGAGTCGGTTGCGATAAGCTTTTGATTTTCCATATTCGAATCTTTTTTCAAAGAGAAAAACTGTTTTAAAGATGCGGGAGTTACCAATCCAGCCAAATGTCATAAGTTATGTTCGAGCGAACTCGCCACCGTTGTCGATGGGATACTTTGGCAAGACGTGCATGAATTTCTGGATTCACCTAAACACCAGCTTACCAATTTCAATAATCAAATGTGGTCAAACTCACACAAAAATAGTTCTGGATTTCATGTCAATATCGTGTATGATTTTGAGCTGAAGAAATGGATATTTTTTAGCCGTGAACGGTGGCGGCGAGTTCAATTCCAGCTTGTGGTTTCACCATGTCGACTTTGACCCCATCTATCCTATTTAGCGTAGACACGGGAAAATCGTTGGTTCTTAAAATGAGACGATATGCTTATCAATAGATAGGAAGTTAAATTGCTATCACACCATGTGCACTGAGTGCACCAAGTGGCACCAAGTGTCAAAAATACATAACTTTATATTGTACTTTTTTTCGCGGTTCGCAACTTTCAACAAACGTCCTCGCTCATCCATTTCAAGTCTCCGAACAAGGTGCCGTGTTTTATTCATCAGCTGATTGTGTACAGAAGATTTTTATGAAACCTAGTGTCAGTATCAACAGAATAATCACAATTAAACTCACATGAAACGTTACACGAAAATTTAAAATAGACGTGTTTTTTTGACCTGTTGTTGAGGTCTCTTTGACTGAATGTTGTCGCCAACCCGGTGTCAAAACGGACAAAATCTCTTGTTTTATAGTCTCGATATTTAATGAAACAACAAAGACAAGCATTATTAGAATGACTGGTTTTTTCATAACGCTAAAAACACATTTTTTTGTATTTTTTTGTATCTGTAGTACAGGTTTTGTACTGTATTCATGTCTAAGTGTATAGTTATGCTGAGTGCTCCATTAAATACTAAAACACGATCAGCTCAATTTTTTCATTTTTGAAAGGGCTGTAATAATTCCTCCACGGCAATTTTGAAAATCGGCGACGAGAAAATCTCAGCTAATGTCGAAAAAATCTTTAACTCGTTTGTGGACCTAACTCAGGCTTGGTCTTTTAGCTCTGCCTCTTTGCCTCTTACCCGATCATATGAACAGTTCCAGTATTAATAATAATACTGTTCGAATTCGCTTTCGCTAAACTCGATTTCTACTTTTCGACTAAAATAGACACAAATTAATAATGCGGTAATGGTATTATTAATGGCTTCATGGATCATGCTTTATAATAAGAGGCGTTTACTGATCATGAAGCAAAATGAAAGTCATATACATTTTCATTTTGGTTGGCATACGTGGCAAAACGTGGGATTTGTATCATCCCGTTATGAACGAAACTCCGCAAAGTCATTCACTCGACAAGCAAGAGAATCTTCAATATCGTAAGTGAGTGATCGGAAAGCTTTTAATAAACACTCAATTCACAAGAAATTCGTGGTCAAGCTGACAAATGTTCATCGCAGTTTGACGCTGATTATGATGGAGAGCTTCTCTGTTTACGAATGATTTTCAATGATGATTACTTCTGGTTAAAATAAAATACAGTCGAGTTGTTGTACGGCTTCTCTCACATTCGCCAAGTATTTGTTGTGTTAGCGATCACGCAAGTTAGAGCCAGTTAAATTGCCCAATGCAATTATGGCATCAATAAAAAAAAACAAATTCGTTTTGTGTTGTTTTACGGACTTGTTCGAAGTAAAATGAACGTAAAATATATAAACGCGTTCTTAAAAACCTACTAAAACATCAACACAAATTTTTAAACAATTGAGGAACAATTGACGGAAATTAAGGGACCTAACCTCCGAAATCGCTAGAAAATTCGGTCCCTTAGGGAGTCATCGTGGTTTCATCATCGGTCCTTGTTCCCGGTTAACATCGTAGCTTTTAGCATTTACCATATTACGTTATCGAATATGTAATTGACAATTACAAACTGTCCATGGGATAGTGAAATAGACTACTACACTACTCTTTCTAAGGGTTTATATTGAAAGAATATTTCTCTGTTCTTTGACTCTTGCACTAGTATTATGAATTAGGTGACAGGACATTTGTGTTTAGTAATATTGGAGCACATAACATTGACGTATCGCCCTAAGGGCAAATTTTCGAAATCGGGCCTTTAAGCGGTCTTAGTTAGAGCACGAAGTAACTTAAATATTCGTTGTTTTTAGCTAAATTGGCTGGGATAACGTGCTGGTCTCGGAGACGCCCCCTTCCTATGACTGCATTCTACATTATATGTGACAAGTTTATGTCCCAGCAAGCAAACTAATACGCGGAAAAATTTCCACCTGTTAGAGTTGTTAGAAATTTTACTTAGAGACTACAACTTGAACACAAGGTCACATTTAAACACAAAAAGTTGGCACTAGAACTTTTTCGATTCCGCCAAGTTTATACATTACATTTCGCCTATTTCTAATTCGCCAAGTGATTCCGCCTGATTCAACTTTACATTTCGCCTATTTTTTTGGTATCGCCAAGTCTTGATTTCGCCAATTGACTATATCGCCAAGTTAACGAAAGGAAAATAAATTATTGGCGAGATGTAGAATATTGGCGAAATCAAAACTTGGCAGAATCTACATAATTGGCGAAATCGAGTCCTCCCGATTCGGGAAGATGATGTTGACATCGTGATTGAGAACAGTGACATGTGTAACCGTCAATCGTGAAGTAAATCGACTTTGGCAGTGAATCGAATAATTGATCCGAGTTGAGATTGTGGAAATCATATTCCGTATTATCATTGTAACTGCGAACATGTGGATTGGCGCCATTGTCACGTAAATAGCGTCGAATCGATTGAAACTGTAAATTAGTAATTATTCGAATATCGAAATAATGTTGAGTTTACCTTGAAGCTGACAGGTTGAAACAAATGATCAATCTCATTCACTTTTACGTTCATTTTCATCAACAATAAATCCACTTCTTCCGATAACCATGATGACCGTTTAAACAATGTCAAACCATTCGTCGTCACCTGGTTGATCACTTTGGCCATGTCGACCCCGTTGCCACGTCCCATTTCAAGAAGAAATTTGATTGTTGCTTCGACCTCTTTCTTCATTGGCGTTGTACTTGGATCGTTTCCTCTGATTTTATACTTGATCAACATTGTGTAACAATGAATCAAACAATTGTTTCCATCGTCATGTTGATACTCGAGTATTTTCGCCATCATCTCATTAATCGTTTCACCAGTCGTCGTCATTGAAAATGAAATTAACTCTTCGATAATCGTTTTTATCGGCGCCAGTCCACAGCATTCAAACACGATTTGTTCGAGTCGTGTTCCCCTCTCCAAGTCACTTTTGGCCAGTTCAATAATGACGTCGCCTTTTGCTCGTGTCGAACATGCATCCAAATTGACAGTCTTGCCCAAATAGAAATCAGTATATCCGCTTGCTCCAATTGAGATGAGCTCATCATAATCTCCACCGCGATATTCATCACCCAATTCAACACGCAATAAACGTTGCGCGCGTTGATCCGACGATTGCGCCATTCTTTCTTTAGAATGACTTGAATTTCCCATTATGTTGTCTCAATCAAGTTTTCTTATTGTAACACGCTTTGAATTAACACTATTCAGCGAGTGGAATACAATTCGTGTAGTATTTGACAAAAACAAACAAATGAAAAAATCTCATCATTAAAGTTTCCCACGAGTGTCTTGCCCATATTGTCGACCTGGTTGGCACACTTCGAGCAAAACGCCGAGTTGCAAAAACGACATGTGTGGTTATTTCACCGAACAGATGAAGTAGAAGTAGGAGATTTATTTTGACGAAACTGTTAATCTTGTTGCATAGCCACCAACCAGTACTGTACTTTATCAAAGTGACGAGTGACCTAACCAACAAGAATAAATATTTTATTAACATGTACTAAAGAGTTTTACTGCGCAGTAAACCGTCAATATACAGGGTCTTATAGGGTCGACTGTGATTCCTCCTTGACATCGCCTTCCTTCATACGACGTCTACCCAGCCAAAACGTATAAACGACCGAGAATGTCGTCAAGCCGCAGGCGACGGCAAATGCAATTGATACGGGCGCGAAATCATTTGAGTTCAATACCAGCTTGTAAAGCGGGTCAACAATCCACTGAAAAGCGACGCTTGTAGCGGATTATTCACTTCTTTGAATTTTGTTAAAGTCTAAAACTAATCCGATTCCTAGGTATCGTAATAATGCCGTACATTGCCGAGATAAGCTCAATCGGGTAGAAGGTAAAACTAAATTGGGGTGGCGTCGAAAAGAACCACGTCTTCACTAGTGTAAACAGACAGATAAATGCCAAGGAATTCGACGTGTCATTCTCATCAACGGCCTGGTAACACATTTGTACGGATAGAGTGACGCAAATGACGATACTGATTGACAGGAGCGCCAATAACGTGTACAAGTTTGCCGTCATCTCATTGTTTGTGACACACTTTACCACTGTCGAGAGGAGACCCGGAAACAGGGCGATAATGGGCGAGACGAAATAGGTGTAGCCGTAAAAGTCCAATTGCTTTGAAATGATCTGATCAGCATCGTCAACATTGGCGTAGGTCCAATCAAGCCAAGGATAGATCCAGCCTTGGATTGATTTGATTCGACAACATAGAATCGTGTACAATGCGCAGTATTGCCAAGTGTTTACAGATTTCATCACCGAAATAATTGTTTTCATTGTGACGGGATTGGCCCCCTCATCTGGCTTCTTTATCTCTGCATCACTCTCATCGACACTCACTTCCTTTTGTTTGTTAAAGCAACGGCCAATAAACGATTGCTGGAAAATGGTTTGAGTTGGATCGGGGCGATAGTAGGGCATCAGGAAGAAAGTCCTAATCCAAGTAAAACACGAGCATGCCGCCAGTATTTGGAGCATTATAACGAGATCATAGCCCAGATTTTCATAAGCCAATTTGAACAGTAGAAACAGCCCAGCGCTCATGTCAAACGCAGACGGTATCATTACAACGATTAAACCGGCAGCACGTGGGAAGAAGGGAACAAGACAACAATTGGATGTTATATAGTAGATGGCAGGCGCCGAAATAAACCAAAAACAAGCCATTATATAGTAACCACTTGTCTGATAAAATGTCAGCAGTACAAGGCCAATTGTCGTCATGCTATTGCACACTAGTCGCGTTCGAAACTGCCCCCAACTGACTTCAACAATGCCCAAGACGATGACGCCGATTGAAGTGGATATGATGCAACAGGTGAACACAAAATTGTAATACTCCATCGCCGCCTGACACAACTCCGTATCCGGTGTGATTGGCTCATCGGCGTCACACTTCTCGCGATAAAATATCTTCTCCTGGACAAAGATCCATTCTGAAGATGCAATCTAACCACGGTCTGTTATTAATTTACTCACGCAAAAATGAGTAGCCAAAGCAAGTGCCCGAGTAGATGAACAGCTCGACAAAGGCTGTGCTCAATGCAATCCAATTGGATATCATCTGTCAAAATCTGTACACTTCTCTATCTCTCTATCTACTCGAGTTCGACTTTACCGCTTATTATTGACCATCCCATGTTTACACATCGCTAGTATTTGAGTTGGTGTTACAGTCTTCAAAATAGAAAGACAGTAAACTTAACACTAATCGAACGCATTCGGATAAAAGCTGGACGCGTGGATACAGTCCTTGTTAAATCGGATCATCTGTTTTCTTTGGTCGATAATGAGATCAGCCTGACTATAAGGAAAGTGTGGATTTTAGTAATTTAAATGACCAAAAATGAATAGTCTACTGCGGCTTGATATTATGATTGCCGGCTCGGTTGCCGTGCCGATAATGGTTTTCGCCATGATAATTGCATATTTATTTTGTCTGGTCAAGCGTCAATTAAAACAGAGAGAACAGCAACAACAACAGGTTTGTAGACACTGAGTACTATGAGTAACATCAAACTACGAATAATCACATTGTTTAGTACAGTATGACAACAGACACGCACTTTTACTATCAAGCAGCTCCTAATGTCGCCGAATAAACATGCCTGGTTTGTGTTGTTTCCGTTGCGGGCGACCACCGGTTTTTTGCCGGCCATTCAGCGTCTGTAATAAACCCCTTAAATTACGCGCCTGGGCATGCAATATTTTGAACATTTGACCCTTGACAAGGTCCATAGCAAATATCAAAAGTATCAGATTTACAAATTTCATTGTTTCTGTTTCTATTTGTTTATTCCTATCTATGTGTGGACTTTTTATGTGGCTATCTGGGTTTTGCATGCATTATACATAGGTACTAACATATGGACACCAAGAAAAATTAAAATCTGCTGTAGTGGATATAACTCCACAATAATTGGGGTTTTAGGGTAGTTTTGTGTTCTGAAAGTGATGGTGCCGCTTCTAGAAAAAAATCAAAAATCAAAATTTCAAAACTAACTTTACCTAAGAACACTCAAATTTATAAAATACAGGGGCTGTATCGAAAAATGAATGTTGGCCTTAATTTCCATATGTTAGTACCTAATTATACATCACTGAGAAGTTGCAGGAGATGTAATGGTAAGGTTCTTGACAGTTTTAGTCGTTCAGACGAGATCTAACTTGCATTATACTATACTGATTATAAATATCGTCATACGTGCCATAGTCTGAATAATCTTCGTATTTATGCAATATCTTAGGCTTGTTTTTTGCTTGTGATTTTGTCACCGCCCTTTGATAAATGTCTGAAACACAAAAGTTGTAATACCCTGATTAATACCCTAAACACAGGATGCTCACGTGTCATGTAGCAGATAATGGTCGACAGCCACGATTGTTCGGCACACGCCTCGTCAATGTCCTCTTCGACACCGACTTGATGTTGCCCGGCCTTGACAATAACGAACAATAGAATAGCGAATGTTATTTTCATTTTCACAATTTTCACGAGTTACTCATGATGACCTGAAACAGCCATTACGGACCATTTTATCGTCGAAGGTATAACCTATATAGTGACCACTAAGTGAGGGCTACGGACAAAAATTAAGACGTATAAATAAATACGTCATTTATAATTCAGGGATTAAAAAGCCACTAGACAAGGTGTCAAATGTCCAAGTAACTTCTGGTAGTCGAAGTCTGAGAAAGCAAACACGCTTAAGCCAAGTACTCCTCTATTGACACATTAGTCCCCGTTTGATCCATCACCCATGCACAACTAATCCCTCTTTAACATCGAGTACACAATCATCCCGCTCTCTATCAGTTCTATTCAAGTTCCTCATGCCCGCGCGCGAAAATGACTAGAATTACCACTAGTTAATTAAGCTTCGATATCGATGTTGAGTGTGTAGGAAAGAGGTGGCCATTTCGATTGAACAGTCACACGCGACTAACTCCAATGTCCGGGGGTATAAAACCCAGTTCCCATTGCGCCAGTTTCGACATCACTTTATGACCAAAGCAAACAAAGACCTTGGATTCAAATAGAGAGAAAAATGCTTATCCTGATCAGTTTGATCGTTTCGCCACTAGTACTTGCAAGCACCGACCAATGCTGCACTGACCTGACCATTTACTTGTACACGGAGCCGCATCAGTTCAGTGAGAAAAATCTATTCTACCTGACGGACATGGACTACAATGGAAAGGGCGTATGGATGAATGAGGACGGCATCTATTTGTTCCAGCACAAGGGAATCTGGTTTATTTCGACCAAGTTGGGCGCAATGAGCGGCTATGCATACTCGCGCAGTGGTGAAACGTGTCCCGGAATCGATGGTTGGACCAATCATCAGGGTCGTATTGACGGATTACTGGTCGAGGCTGATTTCTGTAGCGAGTCATCACCGCGATCAGGTGATGTGACGTCGACCACTACTACGACAACAAGTACAACGACAACCACGACGACAACCACTAGATCAACAACAACAACATCAACTACTACAACTACAACAACAACCCCAACTACAACAACTTCTACGACTACCACAACGACAACGATTGTAAACACCACTACAACAAAAGCTGCAACAACAAGTACAACCACAACAAAATTGTCGACAACTACCTCAACAACTCCAACAACAACCACTACTGTAGTCACGACAACATCAGGGACAACAACTGAGCCACAGCTTTCAACATCAACTACAGGACCATCAACGACACGGCGAACATTGCCGATGAATTATCCTGAAGATGGCGATTTGGCCGCTTATTACATTGACAACTATTCATTGGGTAAAGCTAACTATTCAATAGAGTTAAAACACATTTGCAATTTAATTCAGATGCCGAGAACTGGCGCGATATGATCATTGATTTGCCAATTGAATCACAGGCCTATCTCACCGTCATTGCCGGACGTTTCTGTCACATGTTGTGGGCTGATACAAACACAAGGTGAAACTACGGCTTAGTTTTAATGTTGCTCAAGTTAAGTCTTAGTGGTCATCGTCCCCAAAGAGTGCAGCGAATCCAATTTCAAGTTTACAATGTATGTAACCGAATGGGCGACTTTATCTATCGTTTATTTGCCGGTAATAATCATAACTTACTTTTTGTTTTTAACCAACTATACAAATCAAGCCGATTCCGCTCGAAATTGCGATACGCTGGATGAAGTACGCACCGATTTCAAGGCGGATCTGATCGAATCCGAATTGTTTGACGATTTGCACAACCAATTGATTGAGCTGATTGACGCACGACTGAGCAAGTGTTTGCGCTACGAAATGTGGCATGCCAATCTGAGCAAAATATTCGCGCGAGCCCGTTTCGGCACGAGTTTTAGACTAATATTTAGGCCATATTTAAATTCAGTTAAAACTCAAGTTAAAAGTGCAGCGAAAGTCGCAGACACTTTCATAATGGTTTACTTCCAGGCCGTCGCTTCAAATCACTCCAAAAGTGCTACAAAACGGCATTTACTTCAACTTCGACTGGACAGAGCTAAAAATAAAAGTTTTTCAAAAACGCAATGAAAATGTGTTGTTATAAAAAACAATCAATTGGGGCATTGATAAGCAGTGCGTTGTGGGTAGTGGGACTGATATGTACCATTGCACAGGTGTGCGGCAACTATCGCAAGTATCACATTAGATCGTCGACTGTTACTCAGTTTTTGGATGTTAATTTTTGACAGATATTCACCTTATTGAACCGGAAAAAGCCGTCACTGTTGTTACCTAAAAAGTCGACAATTATCAAACATGGTACTAGTAAAACCATCCAAACAAACAGCTCGAACTGAGACAAGATGATCGTAATGCACCAGTGCAACCCTTTCCAACGATAATCATTTGTTCTGATTCAATGCACTCGAAGAATAAAGTGTTACAGCGATTCAATACGAGCGTGAACGACATTGAAAAATTGTACGGCCACGAAATGGACGGCATTGGCAGTAGTCTGTGGGCAATACGCAGTTTAACGCCGGACGAGGATATTTCACCGAGGCAATTGAACCGCATCAAACGTCAACTGAATCTGGTGGTACCATCAAAAGTGCTCGCAATGAATATGACGCAGTTCTTCGAGTTTACCACGTCGAAATACTTCATTTTACAGTGCAAGCTAGGGCTCGTAGTAGTTTATGTTCGATCAAAAGATAACTATTTAAATATTAATGAGTTTCGATTTCTTATGTAAGCTTCAAACAATCGATTGTCTCTATCTCTGGCGCATTGTTTGGACGCGTTATGGCGCCTGTCTCAAGCTTGACGTGACGAAGGCCTATAAACGGCTCATTGATCGTCAACAACTTGAGTACACGGCGCAATCGCTCATCGTCAAGAAAACGGGCGGGACACCACCGGCACGACCAAAAACATCACCGGCCATTACCGAGCTCGAGCTGACGGTTGGTTTTAATTACGGGTGATCAGAGTGAATTGAGTTGTTTCTATCTGTAACTTTATATCTGATCCCTGGTCTAATTCATACCGATGTCACCTTTGGCTGGAAGGGCTACAAGAACGCGTTGACAGTGTTCTACATGCACAAATCGGAAGAGTTCATTACCGAGGAGCACTCATACCCGCTCGTTCCCGGTCTGACGCCCCAGATCAACATTGAAACGGTTGAAACGAACCTACTTGGCAAGCCGTTCACCCATTGCATTGCCGATGTTGACTATAGCGTCACCCAGTGCAAGTATCGGGCCCTGTTGACGCAGATTGTTCGCATTTGCCGTTGTTTCCCACACTATATGAAAGGTAAATTCAAAGGTAAATTTTTCGATTAATATTTGTTTTTCTAGATGGAACTGCTTTGATCAACAGTGAAGAATATTCCGATTGTTCCTTCGTCATGCATGCATCGTGCGTTTCCTTTGTCACCCAAAAGTATAGCGAAAACGAAAAATCCATCAAATGCTCACCGGCTTGTCACTCGAAGTCAATTCATCAAGAAAGCATTCATGTTTACTTTTTTATTGCACATAGTATACGAGGCTAAATCAACTTTATTAAGTACTCGCGATTGGACCGAAAAAGCGCCCAATTTCTGACGGAATCGCGTGACTCGCCAAAGGACCTTGAGCTGATTTCGACCCGTGTCCGCATTGCCGAGGTGAGTACGAAGCTGTTTGAAGAGAAAGAAGATTATCCGGTCGAGGAGTTAATCTCGGAAACTGGCGGTTCCTTGGGCGTTTTCTTGGGTCTCAGGTTGGTTCATTCAAAAAAGTACTGTTCGAATCTTGAAATAAGCATAATCGACGTTGTCGTCTTTGGCCGCGGTTGCTTAAAACAACTGTTTGCCATGTTGTGTAGAATGTGGCGCCGTCTTCAACGTCGATGCTGTCGGAAGCGCGTGGCTGCCGAAATGGTGCGTGTTGGCGCATATGCGAAGTGTAGGGCTGTTGATAAAACAAGTTTACTTTAAAACGTCGATCAATTCAGTGACCGTGCCTATTTTTCACCTGCCAAGCCCATTCAAACAGCTTGACTTAACCAATGTCAACTATCAACGCGATGATGTACTGACACGGTTGTGATTCACTGAACTCAATAATAAATTTGAGTAATAAAAGGGAACCGAAATTGAATAATAAAAGGGAGCCGGTCGAGATAGGTCATTTACGTATATGGAGAAGGACAAGGACGAGATGCAACGGCTGACCGAAATGCTGAACAACCCGGAGGCGGAATTA
>SCLD01093551.1:0-68250 GCA_004367895.1 Oikopleura longicauda | reverse complement strand
TGAAAGACGATAAGATTCAAGCCGTAAAGGATTTTATTCGGAAAATGATAACAGACGCAGATTTGGTTTGAAAATAATTTTGAAAGCTTCATATAGCTGTAATATTTATAATAATGTATATCTATGACATTAATTTGATAAAACGATGTTTGAAATGTCGGTGAAATAATCGGTGAACTTATACTTAAAAATAGAGTGTGGCACCAGTGCGGTTCTGTCCGAGTGGTTAAGGAGTCTGACTCGAAATCAGATGGGCTCTGCCCGCACAGGTTCGAATCCTGTGGACCGCGTTCCTTTTTTTATTTTCAAACCATATTGGCAGATATTGATTCTTACTCTAATCTTGCTACTGACCTCCAAAACAAGCTTGGGCAATTAAAAACTCATTTAATGGATCAAGGTTGATTTTGAATTTTGAGATAGAGTAAATATTTATACTGTTAATAAATATACAGTTTAAAATAAAATAACGGTGTATAGGTTATTTTAGGGTGTGACAAGTTTCCCGTTTCTCCATCTAGATGGACCATCTTGGAGCCTTTTTGGAGCAAAACCAACTTCATATTCGGAATCTACGGACCCAAGAACGGTATACTGGGTATTAAATGAGTTTTTAACCGTTATTTTATACTGTATAACATTAATTCAAAGCTATAAAGACCTTCGTTTGACTGGTGAAATCAATGACCTAAGAAGAAATTATGAAGAATTAACTTACCAAATAGGTAAACGTGGTTATTGCATATTTATCCATACTTATTTTCAGCCGACGTTACATCTCCATCCCGCTTTGGAGGTTTGTCGAGCGACGAAATGGACCGAATCAATTCACAATTGGCTCGTTATCGAAAAAGTCTTCTTGCTGCTATCACAGATATTGACAAAATTCAAGTCATGGTTTTTTCGCAAATTTTTTCGCCTGAAGTGTCTGGTAAAAAACGATATTTGAGTACTAGAATTTCTAGCATAAGGAAACCACAAAAAGGCAACATAGAGGGTGTTCATCAAGAAATAAATGATTTGAAGAGTGACAATATTGTTTTTAATCAAAAAATTTCTGACCAACATTCAAAGGTGACCAACCAAAATATATTGTTTGATGAAATCGACGGAAAAATTAATATTCTGAATTCTACTCTCAGTAAAAAAATAACAAAAGAACACTTTGAATCGAGTCAAAGAGATCAGGATAAGATCACAATTATTTTCATTGTAGGGCACCATGTTCTATACCATGTTATACGCCATGTCATTGTCCATATGATCCATGGTCCGCAGAAACCCTAGTTTCTTTTAATTTGAAGATCATTATGATAGACAATTGATATTCGTCTTGAAAACTTTGAATCGAGCATAGGACGCCTCGACGATTCTGTGACCGAGACACGAACACTTATTTTTGATCGAACATCAATGTTGGAACAATCTGTCAAACTGGTTAAGGATCATGTTGATCGAAAGGAAGCGCAAGAAACCTTCGATTTACAAAAAATCGAAAACAGAGTGACTGTATTGGATGGAATAAAAGAGAGCTTAGGTGGGGTTTTGATTTACGCCGAACATTCGTTGACCCAGCAATTCTTAAAGTAGTTAACATAATTTTGAAAACCAATATAAGAAAATAAGATAAAAGACATTGAAGATATTATTAATTTGCTCGAGTCATCTGCTTATGAACTTGGAGAAACTGATAATGCTATTAAACAACAGCTTGAGGAATTGGAACAATCTGCAGACCAGTTGGAGAGCAACCAAATTAAAATAAGACAAGAAATAACAACCGATTTTGAGAATTTTAAAAGCCAAACAATTCTAAAGCAAAATGATATTTATGATTTCATTGAAACAAAGATCGATTCTATTCCAAAGGCATCGTTCAAACTGCAAACTGGACCAGTGTATAGGCGGTGTAAAACTTACAATGTTAACCTCTATCTGCTACATTTTGAGAATATCCATTTTTGAAAAAAACCCGGAAACTTTTTAGAATGTTTTTTTTTATTTTTGTTGGATTATTTTTCCAAAAATGACGCTTACACAGTTCCCAGTTTCTGGCTTTTTTCTAAGATTTACATAAAGGGGTTGATTAATGTCATTAAAGGTTAAATATTTTTGTTTGAGCGCTCCAAAAGCAAAATTCAAATACGTTGATACCAGCACCAGTATTTGATCCATCAAGTTTAAAAAGAAGAATTCAAAAACTTGAATCATCTCTGGAGAATCTTTCAAGTGATCTCAAGAAAATAAATTTAGATATTTTTACGGACAAGGATCAAACCCATGAGAAACTTTTGCAAATACTTCAGCAAAAACTCGATGATATCCCTGACAATATTTCTGATGAGCTCAAAGGTTTTTTCAGTCATTTTCTTGAGTAAAGATTGAGGAAAATTTAAGATATACAAAAATCCTTCTCACGAATTGTCGAACAAAGCCAAGACCTTCGGGCAAAGTTCGCTGAGCTCGAGTCAAAGTCATCCGATGATTCGTTTTTTGAGCAACCAGAGATGCCAACAACTACAAAAATAGCTTCAACAGAATCGCCAGTAATCACAAGTTCTCCGTGGTCAGAGTGGTCAAAATGTTCATCCGAATGTTCTCGAAGTGGTTATAGAACAAGGAGCAATAGTGCTCAGACGGAAAGAGAAATATGTTATTTTTGTCCCGAGTGGTCAAGCTGGTCTGATTGCACCGTGACATGTGGGATCGGTCAAAAAATGAGATCCAGAGTAGTGAATGGTCGAAGGGCAACGGATAGCGCCACCTGTATGCAGCCACGATGTCCAAAAACAACAACAATACCCATAACCAATTCGGAAACTGATTTATTTTTAGGATCGCAAAATTTCAAGAGAGGAGATTTACTTTTGATTGGTGGAAAAAGTAAATCGGGTGTTTCAAGACAATTATCAATTTACAATCTTGAATCTGGCGCAACACGACAACTTATAAGACCATCTGATTGGTCAGCTGGTGGTGGGCCATCACGTGGATTTTACCGTCATTGTACTGTCAAGGTTGAGAATGAGATTTATGTTCTTGGTGGACAATATTCTAAAAGAGATATTTATCAAATTGGAATTTCGAAAATTGAAAAAATGAAACAAAGACTATCTCTTGACATGTATCTTCATCAATGTGCAACATTCAACCAGCGATTATGGATTTGCGCACCAAGTGAGTCCCATTTAGTTATATATTTTGACTTTTGATAAATTTTGTCTTAAATAAGGTAGGAGTAGAGGAGATACCTGCATTTCAATGGATAACGACTTTGGAGATACCAAAACAGAAGCAAGACTTAAACAAAATCATTACAATGGTGGTCTTGTCAGTTTAGGAAAGTTGATAAAATCAGAATTATTATAATTTTGATATATTTGACAATTGACATCAATTGAAAGGATCACATTTATTGATGACGGCAGGTGGTAACCCAAAAACTGGCAAAACTGAAATATTATACCGATCTTCTACTGAGTGGATGAATTTTTCACCTTTGAATGAAGCCATTTCTGGTCATCAAGCAGTTTTCACCAATGACGCCATTTTTGTTACTGGAGGCTATAATGGAAAAATAAGGAAATTTTTATAAATATTAACGTGATTGGCGCGTTCCTCGGCGCCAAATGACCAACGGGAAGACGCAGCTCACTTTAATACGAGCTGTTTATGAAGTTATAAAGTTCAAATATCATTCAAAGACTCGATTTTTCCTGTCGTACTAATAGAAGCTGTCTAAGCAAGCCACCAAGTTGGGAAATTAAAGGACATCTTTTGCGTGGGCGTGATGGACATCTCTCGGTTTTGTTCAACCAAAACATTTATTCACTAGGAGGTATGAGTCCAAGTATGTATCGACTTACTTTCTACTCTTTAAATCAATAAGCGAAATGAGCTTAAACATCAATCTAAAAACCAGCCATAGTAATCTTGACTAAATTCTAATTGAAGGTTACACAAACAATCCGATTGGTGACGAGAAACTTGAAGAAAATGGTCAAAGCACCGCGCTTTCGGAAAGACGTCAGATTTGGTGCATGACAGGAATTCTGCTTGTCGATGCATAAGCTATGCAGCAAAACTCATATATCTTGAATAAAAATACATGTATAATGATATATTGAAAATATAAGATTCTTTATTCTTGGTTAATTTCAGAGGAGATTGTTTCGTGTGTTTCGTCGTTGGAGCAGTTGAAGTCTTGATTTTTGTTTTAGTTTAATATCTCTTAATAAATATTCGAAAAATTCCCTCTTTTGGTTTCTTACAAATAACCTTATAGACTTGGTGTCCCATAAGCGATCCAATATAATTCGATGAAGACGTTTTCTTGCTGGTGGTGGAGTCTTCATAAACCAACTCCGGATGTCATGCGGGTTACGTTTTCGAATTGGATGATTCCAAAGTTGGTAAGTTACGAACGTCAAAAGCAATATTAAAGTTGCACCGACTAAAATCCCCCAAAAATCACCAAGACTTAGTTCCCACTCAGCAAGGGTCGTTGTCATCTCATTGAGAAAAGTATCTTTTTGAACAACTTCAAAATCTGTGTCGCCATCATCACTCATAACATCTCTATAAAAAATTATGAAATTTAAAACTGTTGTCACAGACTATCTGGATTTTAGAACCTCTCCAACTCCGATTTACGAACAGGTCGATCCTATGAGTCCCGAAATACAGATATAAACTTGGTTCACCTCTTACATTTGATCGAAATGATAATCTGAATTTATGTGTCTCATGTTTTCATTTTTGCCGGAAAGTGAACTGCAATTATATTTGATGACAGTTCAAATATTTCGGTGACAGTTAAATAATATAATGGTTGGTGTACGTATCTCCAATTTGTGTTGTCGGTGCAATAAGCCAAGGCTTAATTTGTTTTTTATTTTTTTGTCATCTATTTAAAGATCACCTTATTTAAATCTTCGTAATTTAATTTAAATTGGTGCTGATCGACTTGAACTTGCTTTTCTGAAGAGAATGCATTTTTATATTTTTTCATTTTTGAAGCAATTACCATTTTTGTATTTAGGATTCCGAATTCTTCTGTCATAAAACTTGATAACAGCAGTTATGAAACGCTGTCTGGATGTTTTGTGTTCCAAACGTTTTATATTCTTGCTGATTGTTGACACCAATGATTGCACACTCAGTCCTAAAATTAGACCGAGGGCACCACCAATATCTAATTGGATACAATAAGCTTTTCCCTGGGATTTGCAATTATAGCTTAATCCTTGGGAATCATCTGGATCCAGAACCTGAAATGAATTCATAATAATTGTAACTTGGTTGTTCAAATGAAAAAAATTCTAAATAGGGTATAAACCAAGCAACAATTTAAAATTTTCGAAAACGACCACAAAACGTATTTTAATAGGAAAACGATTTTTGAAATGGTTTACACCCTAATTCTGAGACATCATCTTGGTTAAGCTGAACGCCAACAGTACTGATATCCGATGACGGCAATTTAATTGTTCTTATATTTGGTTAAACTAATTCTAAGAATCGGGATAAGTTTATAACCGACTCGGTTTCAGATATTGGAGACGTTGGAGATGTGATCAGTAAAGTAAAATCACGATTGAACTTTAATAACTCTCCTTAATCGTCCATACATAATTGTCTGTTGCTTATAAAACCGACTATCACAAGCCTTTTCACACTTATTGGAGCTTCCTTTGAATGCATTTATCAATGGAGTGACACATTCGGCATGAACTGGTAGCGAACAATTTCTTTTTGAGTTCTCTTTTTGATACAAAAAGTTATGTTGCCTATTCAGTAGTGAAAATTTTCGTTAAAACTCGGCCTAAATTGTTCCTGAGGAAAATAGTGAGGAATGCATCCGCACTGTTCTCTTATTTTGCGGACCAAACCATCCATAGCACATGACGCTTGGGTGTACTTGTTCTTATAATAAAAATGGTGCGATGTCTGAAAAGGTAAATACTTAAATAAGTTTTTACTAAATACTTACATTTCGAATATTATGACAATGAGTGAATGGAAGACCTTGAAATAAAAATCGTCTTTGCTGGAGAGATACGACTGGAGTGAGGTCCCCGACAAGCAATAATGATTGTTTGGGATCTTAACATTTTATGATTCAAGGGGAGTGTTGCAAGGGCTCCCAGCTAAAATTTCGATGCGCATCTGAATCAGATCATCTGATGGTAGTATATGAAATCTAAATCAAACCTAAAATATCTTCAGTCTTGTGTGAATAATATAAAACAAGTCCCTCCAATGTTGATTCCCAACCAGCAGACCAATCTGATTTATTGTAACCAATTAAGATGCTCAAACTGCGATGATATCCATATGATGATACTGCCTCGGTTTCATTTTCATGGTGGCTACAAATGGTTTTCAAAGAATAAATGTTACCTCAATAACTAGGTACAATTCAGTGAGGAGGACTTTTCTCAGAATGAATTAAAATTATAACTCGAGTAAAGGGAATTAATATCAGGACTTGCTCACATAAGAGAGAAAGAGTAGGACACCTCTCCGAATATATATTATAGAGGGCGCCATTCATCCAAGCCCTGATATTATTAAGCTTTAGTATCGATATATGTTGAACCATTTTCGGTTATTTCGACTACACTGGTTCCAAAAATGTTATCGGTTTGTTCATTAAAAATCCTAACTTCCACTGAATTGTACCCATCAATAACTAACGATAGAAAATTTTACCTTATTTCATTAGGATCAAACTCAATACAGTTTCCAGCCATTGATAAAACATGTTTCCAATAAATTTTTGCTGGTTTGCCATTTCGACCCCTTTCATTTTTGCAAGTATGCCCGATGTAGGAGCAATCGAAAATATAATAATCTAATAATAACTTTACAGATCCGATATAAATTTCACGAAATCCCATTTTTAAGTCTAACGTCGTTAAAACCTGGGCGAGTGTCTGCAAAGAACTGATTGTCAAATGTTATATTTGGATATGATATGTTTTTATTAATGTTGTATCCATAATAACTTCGAATTGTGCGCTTTTAGTGGGTTTAAATCTGCCAAGGGTTAAACATATCATTATCAATAATCATCATGCACAGCTAATTTAAACCAACCTCGGAAATATTCATATTATTGAGACGCTTTCTTGAGTGAATAGAATTCATACAAAGTGTTATTTTTGGAAACAGAGTTGAATGATAATGTTGCTCCGTTTGCATTGTCGACGGAAAGCTAAAAATTATTTTAACAGTCACAATACGGGCTGGCCATATTTGTCAAAGAGCTCAAAAATCTGATTTCAAGGCACTAAAAAATATTAGATCTCTTAAATCCCCCAAGACTAAAATTTTCAGACGCAACTTTTGGTGCCGATTGGACCGGAAATGACCGGAAAATTTGCACAGTAAAAGGTCGATGAAAATTGTTGGGAATCTTATCAATGAGAAGATATTCGTATAAAATTGTATATACCTGAAATAAAGGTTTGCATTTTGATAAATTGCCCAAAGTGTGTAAATCCAACCAAAAAGGGTAAAAAGCTTCCACAATCTCGACATCTGAGAACATATTGTTTAAGAAACCCGTTTTAAATCGGTGTTTTAAAGGAAAGGACATACAACATCGCAAGTTCAATAAAGCAAAATTGCAAAAGTCTAAGATTGTACTTTTGGGAAGAGTTTGAAAGATTCTGTTTAAATTCGACTCTGACCCAGAGTCTATGATTTATAGTCTTTGATCTTGAGTAGAGCCCGAACTAATGTTCCTATGACGTCAATGGTCAAAAATATGTCGTAGTACCACATGAATTCATCGTAAAACTTGTTTAATACATCTGTGGTGTTCTATTTATATCATTAGGAAGCTCTATGTAGACTAAATGCATTGCAACGTGTCAGTAAAAGATTGAGATTCGAATCCAAATAAAAAGAACATTTGAATTTATAAACAAAGGGAAATATTTGTCAATAAAAACGTCGAATTGGAGAACGTTCTAATATTCGCTGGCAGTGTTTAGATTTGCTCCTCAAAAGTGACGAAGTTCATGAAAACGTCAAATGTCTATGGAATTGAAAACCAAGACTTTGGATTGAAATCAATTCTTTTGTTTGCATATTTTATTTTGCGTTTAAATGATGTTGCATTCGAAATGCCTTTTCTAACATATTTCATGGTTATTCCATGTTTGAATATTATAAAATATTTTTCAGTACAAAATGTGAAATATATCGACCAAGAGACTCTTAACAGTTACAGGCTATTACAGCGTCTTTTTCAGTTTTCTGACACGGTACCCATAACTCCGAATTAAGTCAACTTGTGGCGATAAAAATCTTGGTCTTTTTCCCAGACTACCAAATAATCATAATTCGAGAAAGATCGAATTTCCAGACGTTTTTATTATCCGGAACGTTGCGCTTTGAAATTTTGTGGGGAGTGAATTTCCCCAGGAGTCCCACCACGCAATTGTTAGATAATGATTTTTAATTGTCAATTTTTATAATCTAAACAAATGCCATTTTTACCAGATTGCCAAAAAATAATATTTTAGAATCTTTATAATTAGTTAATTTTCTGAGTGAAAATAGGTAACATATTATATGTTTAGGCTAAAATCCGAGATTTTTTCGATTTTTGGCATGAGTTTTCGATTTTTAATAGGTATTTCTGAAAGTGTAGAGAATGAAAAAAGATGAAAAATGATATCGTGCGGCAAATTTTTGGCAAATTTTTCGATTTCATTTTCAATTCTGCATCTTTCAATACCAACTTTGTGCTGGGGGAACGTGGGGGATGGAACCCACGCAAATTTGAAAATGAGTCTTCGGAAAATTTAGACAACCGAAAATTGTGTGATTTGGTCAAAAACTTAACCCTAGCCCGTAAAAAAAGTTTTGAATATTTATAAATGATATTTAAATGAATCAAAGAATGAATGATTTGTTTGGTTCTTTTTTATTGTTAGCCAAATACCGTCGCAAATGCAATCATCGTGATGAGCTAGAGTAATCATCAGTCTCGAGAGCGATAGATTTATCAGTGCTCCAAAGTGCAACGCCAAATAAATCTGAGGAGATTGCGCATTGGTGCTCACGTTATAAATCCCCTGCCACCAATATAACATCAGTTATCGAGATATTTCGAGACAACGCTGAGTTTTGAAACCGACAAAACTCACGATGAAATTAATAGCAAGCGCCCTATTGTTAGGGTTCCTTGCTAGCACCGTAGTTGCTCAAGAGTATGAATACGAGTATTATGACGAATATGAAGAGTATGAAGGATTGTCTGCTATAGCAAGGGGTAAGAAAAAAAAACAAAAACAGGCTGAGTTGGAAGAATTAGCAGCTGCCGCAGCCGCAGATGGTCTCCCACCACCAACACAAGCACCGAAGAAGAAAAAGAAAAAAAAGACAACAGCAGCACCTACAACAACAACAACTACCACAGAAGAACCAAATATGGCAGATATTGCTTCAATATTTTCTGATGATGAAGGATCTGGAGGATTTGCTAATATGTTCCAAGGAATGGACATGAGTCAGTTTGCTTCTTATGACTACCTTTCAAACGATGATAATTCAGCTGCTGACCAACAATCAGCTTCAGAAGTACCAACAACAGTAATTGTCACAACCACAACACAGCCTGATGTTGACAGCTTATTGAATGCTGCATCGGAAGGTGATTTTTTAGCATCTTTGGATCTTGATGAAGGTTCAGGATCGGGGCCAAACACTCAAGAGAAAGAAATTCTAGTTGAGTCAGAGCCAACACTTTTTGAAGAAGAAGGATCCGGTGGATTCCAAGGCATGTTCCAAGGAATGGATATGAGTCAATTTGCCAACTACGATTATGCTGGTGTTGAAAATTCAGATGACAAAAACACCAACAAAAATAAAAAACCTAAAACCGAACCTGAACCGACGAAAACCACTTCGACCACCACCTCAACCACCACCTCAACCACCACTTCGACCACCACTTCAACCACTACCACCACAACTTCTACTACTACAACCACGACCACGACCACGACCACGACCACGACCACCACAACTACTACTACGACTACAACAACAACCACTCCCACCACAACCACCTCTACTGTAGCACCAACCACCACAACTGAAGCCCCCACTACCACCACAACCACGACCACCACATCTACTACCACTACTCAAGCCCCGACCACCACAACTCAAGCCCCCACTACCACTAAACTAGTAACCACAGAAGCCCCTACTACTACCACTACTTCTACCACCACTTCTACCACAACCACCACTACAACCACCACTACAACCACCTCCACTACCACAACTACTACCGTTGATCCCTGTGAATCTGGATTTGTCTGGGATGGCACAGAATGTGCTGATGTCGATGAGTGCATTACGGGCGACTTCGACTGTCCCGCTAAAAGCGAATGCAATAACACCAACGGATCATACAAATGCCGATGCCTTGACGGTAAGTTAAGATAACATTGGAAAATTTATTAAAATTTTTCAAAATATCAAATTTTTAATATCAGCAAACAAAATTATTCAAATAACTTATTTAAGGATATTTTAAATCCAAATCTGGTATCTGTAAAGATGTAAACGAATGTAAGACCAAAAAATTTGATTGTCATAAAAGAGCCGACTGTATCAATACAGAAGGAAGTTACATGTGCCAATGCCCAAGTGGAATGAATGGTGATGGTAAAGATTGTGAATCTAAAAACCCATGTGAAGATGGCACCAATAACTGTGATGCAAATGCCACCTGTTCAACTGGTGCAAAGAGAAAAAATGGTGCATTTTCTTACAAATGTTCATGACTACTACAACCACTACCACAACTACCACTACAACTACGACCACTACCACCACTACGACCACAACCACTACCCCCCAACCTATTCAAGCTGAATCTAATGGTATTGAATTCGCAGAAATCGATTTTGTTGAAGATGTCGATCGTGGTGAAGGCCTTGAAATGAACGTCGATGGATCATTCGGATCATTCGATTATAATGTTAATGGATTCCAAGACTCGAGTAACTACGATTACAGTGCCATGGTTGATTCAAATCCCTCTAATAACTATGACTACAATTTCAGTCCAACCAATCTGGATGGTTATAATGGTCTTGCCGACTATGAAGCTTTCGTTGATATCGACGCCGATGGTAAAGGAACAGGGTCCATTACTGAACTCAACACCTCAACACCTCAGGGAATCGATGTTATGCGGTTTTGGTCCTTTATGCATTCAAACTGGAATCAGTATCAACAATCCAGACTTGACTATCACCGTGGGGCGACTCCACTTCAACCAAGATTCTATCAATATCATGGTGCTGATGATAAGTTTGTTACGAACAATTTAAGAGCAGGTGGACGTGATCTTTTGGCTGGTCGTTTTGATCTTGAAACTAGTACATATGCTACTGAGGGTAGAGCAGGTAAAACTCTGGATGAAATGATGCAACATAATCAACTTGGTCAGAGTACAACTGAATTAAACAACATATATGACAAACCGTGGGAACTGACTCAAGAACAAGAATATCAAATGCATCCATCTCAGACTGGTCATATAACACCTCATCCGATGGGTATGAATTATGCTGGAGCAACAATCCATACGGACGTATATGATTTCCCAGCCGAATTCGATATGGATCTACAAGACTTTGATTCATCATGGGAACTTGGTTATCCAGATGCTGGTTCTCAATCACTTCAACGTTGGTTTGAAGGTTCAAACAGAAGTAATGGTGTCGGTGGATTTAACACAGGTAATGACAATGTTGCAAACGATGACACCAGACTTAGATGTAGTAGCTGTGAGGTTCAAATGAAACTCGAATGGAAACCAAATGATAATGGATATGGTGGAACCTTTGTGACTCGTCATACAGGACTACCCGCAGTAACTGATCAGGCAATGGACGCCTGGGCACGTTGTGCTGCTACCGATGTGGAAATTCCTTGCGAATTCTCGTCTGGTGTCTGTTTTGTTGAAGAAAGAAGAACTTGGGGATATATTACCCATCTTAAAAAAGGCTGTAAACAAGCTCAAGCATGTTATATGCAAAAATATCAGAATTTCCTCGTGGAAGCAGGTAGACAATGTTGGCCAGAAGATAATTCGAGTATGTTGAGAAGAATATCAGCTAGACCACATGATATCAAGGCCGACGAATGGATTTACAATATCATTGCTGGTGGTGCAGAAGCTATAGCTGATTCTTGGGCTAATAATGATTGGTCACATGCTGATGAGGGTAGTGTTATGCAGTGGACCGATGCAGCCTATTCTACCCGTCAATTTGATAACACGTTCACCGATTTGGGACCTTCAAGTGGAAACGATAAGATAACAGCAAGTGATTCAAATGGTTTGACCGAAGGACTGTTAATCATAGTAACCACATATCATATTCGTTTATCGTTTTAACTTGATTTTTCTCGACTCGGTTGATTAACAAAATACAGGTTTTTACAAAGACTTTTGGTATGGTCGTGGAGGTCAATATGAGACCTACACCGCAAACCGATTAGCGTCACCACCATTAGAGGTGGTCGACTTCCATGAAATGCATGCACCAATTCTTTATGCTAACGGTCTAGTATCCAACTCAAGATGTACTCAATGCTGTAACACTGGAGATATGTGTAATGGTGATACTTGGCTACCAAAAACTGAGGCCGATTGGAATACAAATCATGATCGAAGTCCTGAGACACGACGATAAACCTGAAGGTTATTTCATACCTCAAATAATAACACTTGCATTGTATATATATATAAATCGTACTGTACAAATTTATTTAAAAACGTCATATCGAATTCTAAATAAAATGTATACGGACCTTGAAGTTAAGATACTTTATTGAGTATTTGCAGGAAATTAGTCATTTTTTGATGATGGAACAGAATTGGAAGATGTAACTTGTGTAAAAAAATCTGCAGATTGTTTTCGATAAACAGCTCTGTGTGGATCCGTGAAGTTTGTCCACATCATACCAAATCTTTCGGCAAAACCTCTGGCCCATTCAAAATTGTCCATCATTGACCAAGCTAAAGAAATATTACATTATTACGTTTCTCTATAAGGTTCTCTATTCAGGTGAAATAACTTTTTTAAGTACCTGTATATCCAAATACATTGACTTTATCTTCGGTAACAGCTCGATGTAACTGTCCAATATATCCATGATAGAAATCTGCTCTCCAGTGATCATTCAATTCTGGATCTTCATCTGTCCCATTACCCTTAGATGAAATGCCATTTTCTGTAACAATGATTGGATATTGAGTTGAGTTATATTCTTGGTCCAAATAATTCATCAAACGTCGAATACTTTTTTCAAGTTTAATAAAATGGTGTTTGGCCTTGATGGATTTTCAATATCGCATTTTTTGCTAACCAAAACAGTCTTGAGGATTTGAGGAAGACTCGAAATTGTCTCAAAAAACTTTAGTATGACAGTTATTCTCATACGGTTTGGCGTCACCATAAAATGATTAAATGATCATACCGTAAAAATCTTTAGTATGACAGTTATTCTCATGCGGTTTGGCCTCAACATAAAAATGATTAAATGATCATACGTCAAATCGTTCTAAATCGTGGTACTTAACTATGGTTAAACTATGGTTTTAAATTTTAAAACTGGCCCATATGGATTAGAAGCAAGCCATGAAGAACCAGCTGTTGGCCAATTTGAGCATCGTGTTTGATAATATCCCCAATCGCAGCCATCAGTTCCTGCTTGGCACCATCCAACAAGAGATGTTGTATAGTGGTTAACGCCAAAGAAATCGGAAGACCCTTATTTACAATTTATTCAAATTTTTACCTTCAGTACTACTGAATCAGTAGGATGAAGCTTACCCAAATTTTTCTTGATTTCATCGGGAGTGAAACTTGGCAATTTTGCATTTTCCTTTGCCAAAAGATCTTTGACGATTTGTGGATAGTCGCCAGTTTTGTAAATCGGGTCTGCCCAGTAGCCAAGATCAAAAGCATTCTTTGCAGCAGCTGCTTGATGGTCTTTGTCCGAATCAGTGATTGGTTGAACCCAGTCAGTATTCAAAGTGATACCAACAAGACCTTTTTGTTCGCTACGAAATTCTTTGTCGTAAATATGCCAAGCTTCAGCATGAGCTCGAACGGTATTGTGTCGTGCCGTCCATCTTTTATCGTCTTAAAAATAGAAATATAGAAAACATACTTGATTCATTTTGAAAACTTACTTGGTCCATACATGCCAGGTGCCATCCAGCCGAATCCATAACCTTCATCAGCAGTTTCATGTGGCTCATTCAGCGTGATCCAATGCTTGATCCGGTCACCAAACAAATGATAGCATGTTCTTGCATAATCTCCGAAATCAGTGACCACTTGATCACCGAGCCATCCTTGATAGTTATCTTGGAGTGCTTGTGGGAGATCCCAATGATACAAAGTTACAAAAGGAGTGATACCATTCGCAAGCAACATATCAATCCACTTATTGTAATGTTCAATTCCTTCTTTATTCAAACCACCTTTACTCGTTCCATTTGGCAAAATTCTCGCCCATGAAAGTGAAAATCGATAATTTTTTACTCCCATTGATATGATATTGTCCAAATCACGATCCATTTGATTGTATGAGTCACAAGCAACATCGGCATTATCACAATTGTCGACATTGCATCTTGTCGGATCATTAGGATATTTTTGATGGACCCAAATGTCCCAAATATTTTTGCCTTTCTTTCCTTCATTAACACCGCCTTCAATTTGATAAGCAGCAGTTGCAAGAGACCATCGGAAGTCTTTAGGGAAACTACCACCGGGAAAATCATCTCTATCTGGATTATAAGCACAGATTGCTGGTTTTTTTCTCCTGTTAAAAGACCTGTTAAATTGACATCATTGGTCAAGGTTTTGGCTGTCACAAGCCCAAATAAAGCAGCTTTTATTTTCATTTTTGGTGAATTTGCTCGAAATTGGTGAAATTTTGAATGGCCAATCTTATATATAATGGTCAAATGTCATCAAACACGCTCCGTGACCTTTTGACTATTTGACTTTAGCCTTCTGGAAGGCCAGAATTTTCTAAACCACAGTTCTTTGTAATAAATGAATCGTTTGCAGAAAATGACAAAAATTACATTTAGTTATATAAGCCGAACTTAACCCATCTGAAGCCATCTGAGCTTTTGTATTTCAAATAATAACCGAACCAGGGATGCTCATACGAGAACGATTGATCTACCACCGTACTCCCGTACTCTTCGTGCGGAAGGGTACGATCATTTTCACTAGCACGGATCACGATGATTACGGAGTACGAAGGGTACGAAATTCCGTATGAGCATCCCTGAACCGAACAACAATCTTACACTTTTTAAAATGGTTGTCAGTTGACAGTCTGAAATTGCACTTTTTTTTCCGAAACGAGACCTTTTATTAAACAGGATGTTAAAAGGATTTGTACAGTGAGTTAAGAAAAATAAAGAGTTTACGCATGCTGCCATCGTTGTCTCTTCGTCTCACCAAGAAGCCGTTCGCTCTCTAAGAATGTTACTGTATTGGAAATTATTTAATAAATCCTTAAAATCCTAAAACCTTTAAAGTGGGGTGCACGGCGCACCGTGCACCTCCCCGATTGTCGTGTGACACGCTTGTGTCTCCGTACTGCTCCAAGAAGAGTTTAACATTTTGATCGGCATAGCATTTTCATTCTTGTTTTCAATATTCATTTATTTTTCTGAGTGATTATAACAAGTTCAGTATGTGTCTGGGTTAAATAAAATTATATAAGTTTATTATATAAAATAGTAAAGATGATCGGAATTTCATGCAGGTGATAGTTTCCCTGGCTGCACAGTCATATTAGCTAAGGCTCAAATTCGAGTTCAGTTCAAGTGATGCAATTGTTAGACAATTCGGGCTTTCTGACTATGATACTCATCGAAACGTGGGATTGTTTAATGGCGGTTGCAACCTAGTCGATCGAATAGCCCCAATTAACTGTACTTTCATGGTGTATAATACCATAGGAAATAAATAATTTAGCAGAAAATAGATTGAATAGATAATCCGTGGGCACAAATTTATAATATACAATTTGTAAGTGACTATATATGAATTTTTGTAAATCACTGCCATAACCCCTGTCAATTTACTAAGACAAAAGTGATGACAAAAGTGACCGCAAAGTATATTGAGAATAATGGAATTGATCAGAAGTGAAAATTTGAAACGGAAATTTTTCTTTCCGTCTAACTCATTGTCATTTTTGCGCTTATGAGGAATCATTTTTCTGAATTTCTTTAAGTTGAACAGGAAATAACATCCAGACGAACGGATTTAATTTGACTGGTTAGTCTTCAGGGTCATTCAACCAACTAAAAAGGTCAATTTAAGTTAGAGCCACTAATTATTAAGATTTCTCAACTGTCCAGTGAGATTGTTTTTGACATTCTGGCACAAGGGGAAACCCAGAGTAGCTCATACCAACCCCAAATTCAAATAAAGGGCGATTGACTTTTTTTATTTTGTTCGATGTATTACTGTACAGATTAGTATATTTATTGTCGGCGAGATAAAAGGCACGTTGCCAGAGGTTCTTTTCATGCCACTCCTTATGACAATATTTAGCACAAGCTTCATGCGCGGCCACTTCTCAGAAGATATAAAGGATACAGTTTAAGTCAGGGGGACTAAAATGTCCGCCATGTTTGGGTTCAAATATTCCAGATTTCAATATGATATGACCGAGATCGTATCTTTTTTCTTTTGGCAGCTTCTGGTTAGGGGATGATACAAACAGCACTTGTGAACGCACCAGACTAAAACATAGACTCTAGAATTTAAGCCGACTTAAACTGTCACTCAATTGGCTGCGACCAATTTAGGATTTATCTCCTTCAAACTCGAGGACCAATTAGAAAACTCATTTCTATATCCAAAAACTTACTTTTACGTCTCCCGCATTCAGTTACAACAAAGCCACCCATCACAGCAACAATCAAAAATATCTTAAAATTATCGCCGATTATTTATCGGAATCATTGAATAACAACTAATATCGAAATAAGGAACCGACCTCTTGGTCTCCCAATTCGATCTCAACTTAAGACATTCTATTAATGGGAACAAACAGTCCGTGGAACCCATTTTTATTAATTAAACTTACAATCGACACAACTGAAACAGCCAAAAATTCTGCATTTTCAAAATTCGCACTGAACTTGTCTCTTCGCATTTGTAACTTTTGGTTCAAAATATTTTTAATGATTGAAATTCAACAGATTCAGATATTTCAATTATGTATGATGCAGTACTTGAAATTATAAATAAACCATAGATACCTGAATTATATATATTTTAAACTTATTCAGTCTGCTAATTCTTTCCTTTTAGAGGGTTCCTACTTAATGTCCGGGTACTACAGTCTCTTTCAAAGCCCACAAACATAACGTGTATCTTACCGCCAAAGTAAACTACACTGTAGGAACTGTCCATCAATAAACTTAAACGCATTATTCAACTGACCGGTAACCAGACATGATTCTTCGACATTTTTATTCCTCGATATTTTTGATCTTTGTCGCGCTTTTAAAAGTTTAAAAGGGAACCCATAAAATTGATTGATTTCGAATCGATCATGAAAAGTTACGATTATCTGAATGATAAGTACTTTTTTTATTTTAATGATTTTAACCCTCTGTTTGCCAGATGAACCGGAAGTGGATTTGAACCGTTCATATTAACGAAGACAGTCTAATAACTGGTTGGATAAGGAAAGGGTAACTGAGTGATTATTTTCTATAAATACTTCCCATGAGTCTAAGCCCACTCTTAAATACTGACAATCATTTCCTTTAATATGACCAACTATCTGTACCATTACCACCATATTTGCGTCTTACTGACGCTTGATATGTCCGATCAAGACACCATAAAATTACAGCGGTTGATACAATACAGGTAGGAGGTTTAAGAGTTGGATTCTCGGTCTGAGAGTTTCAGGACGTCACAAATAATCGATGACTGTTATGTTACAAGAGCATCCCTGTATTAAAAAAGCTTCCGAATAAAGCGGAAATCTTGGCGATTTTATCAAATAAAAAAGTTAAAAGTTTTTGAGTTTTTTCGGAAGGTAAAACTTCACCACAGACTTCGCCAAAGCAAATTCTGTTAATAAAAGAATAATTATTAGCGAAGAGATTTGAACAGCTTTAGGTCGAAAACTGAACAGTTTTGATTTTTATCAAATTGTAACCACAATCAATTATTTCCGAATGTTGAAACGGATGTCCGGCATTTCTTTTGACACATACAGGGACATATATAAAGAATTACTGTAATTTTATGAACAAATACTACAAAACGTTATACAAATTTTTGTATTCGATGATACTGAGTAACCTCACCAGGTTGCTCAAAATGTAATAATCAATATTCATCATTTAGCTGTTAAATCTGAATGAACGGTAGTAATCTGAGGTTTCTTGGTAACCAAAGTTTTGGCATAGAAATAAGTGGACGGAAATCAAGTCTCGAATTCCGATGATCGGATCGGAAGAATCTGTCGGATAGACAATGGCTCCGGACAGGGTCAGAACATGGATTGGATTCAAGCCAATGGTGGATTTCGGATTTTACGAAGATGGAAAAGATCCGGTCGTCGTTTAATTACTCTTTATTATCCTGTTTGCTACCTGACGAAATTCATGTCAAATTATAGGCAGTGACAAAAATGCTCTGGTTTTCCATGTTTTCTTATCCAACGAGCCAAGACTCCTGCCCAGGAGTCATTGTGGATATGTGTGCGGCCTCAGAGGTCTATTGTGTTGGCAACGTCCGTGTTGCAATAATATTGCAACGCGAAACATCTGTATTTTGTTAACTTGTCATTTCTTTTCGAAAAACAGGTTTCGATATTTTTGAAGATTTTTGATGACCTTCAGAAAGCGAATCGAAGAGGGTGAATTGGGGTCAATACTTCTATCCAGAACTTTGGCCCCATATTAAACGCCGTTAATTCGTTGGATATGGATGGATACGCTTTTGTAGTTTTGCAAATACAGACCACTTCAACATAAACCAAGTATAAAATTGTCAAGGCTAATTCGGGCATTCAAACTCGACCAACCAAGTGATATTTTAACACTCTCAAACTTGAATACCCATAGAATCCGAGATTTAAGGGTGTTTTCGTCAACTCAATAAAACATTGTCCATATAAGAAGTTGTGATAATATATTTGCATTGTCCGGCTAAGAATGTTTTCAAAACTTGATTGTTTTCAAATTTTCCATCCTGATATGGATATGTTCCACTAGCTTGAATCAGTGAGTAGATCGATATGTTTATTAAATTAGCGATCAAGCCCTCTGATAGACGTTAAGTGCTCCGTCTCACGGATGCATCACCTTCCTGCATTAGGACGACTCCAGTCTCGAGACAGAAACCGTACGTCCAACACCAGGTTTATGTACGCCAAGCTCGGAAAGATTCGCACAAGACTTGATTTCTGAATAAAAATGAATTTGGATGTGGAATAGTAATTATGAAAAGTTCATTTAAATCCAAAAGACGTAAAGATCCATTAAATGAGCTTGATGTGATTTAAAGAATTCTAATTAGTGAAATGGGCACTTAGAACTTGGGTTCTTCCAACAAATTGAAAATTTTTCTACTTTTTAAACAACTTCAAACTACTTATGAACATCTTCTAGACGGGATTAAATATGGATTAACAGGGTACCCCCGCAGAGTCCTGTCCAAAATTATCGGCGTATACATAAGGGTATCTCTGCGATTGGGACAATGCTATAATGGTGTTGACCCGCGGCCTTTGTTCGGCAACAATACGCAAGAAAACTACTACGCGCGGCCTTGGCTTTGATCCTTGTGTACTTTTTTACATGTAAACCGGCACGTCTTAGATTTTTACACGTCATGATGGTTGTCCAAATTCCGTAATTTCAATTGTTTTGGTCTACTTCCGTAGCAGTAACTCCAAAATTTGGCTCTTAATGAACAAAACGAATTTTTCACAGGACAGATCAATTGAAATCCAAATTATTGGCGGCTAATTGGTACCATAAATAATGACATAATGACCATTAAGGTAATAAACGTACCATTTAAGCTTTGGAAATATCCTGGCAAGACATTCAGTGAAAGAGTTTTGACTACCCTAACTTATTAGTTAGGGTATAAACAGCCGTTTATAGTTTTCACGCTTTCAAGTTAGACAATTTCAAGAAAAATTTGAAATGAGCCGTGACGGCCATTTCTCAGCCACCTAACAGTGTCATTCGACCGTTTGGTTCAAAATTTAATCAGTTGAATCTGATCAAAGACGGTCAAACTGAGCTGAAATGGTCATTTTAAAGTGGCTTATTTGGAATTCAAATGATTGCGACTCTAACAGTCATTATTTTTTGAGAAAAGGCCAATTTCTCATGCTCTTCGATCATCTTTCCAATCGTCGATTTGACTAAAGCACTGAATTCATCCATACTTTGTACAGTTGTACGGATAATAATTGTGAGCCAATAATGCTATGATTAATCTACCATGAATACAGTCAGATTACATTGTTTTTCTGAACAGTACTTCACAAATTATGAACTCAATGCCTCTGCAGACTTTGATCTCTATATGAGTCTTCTGAAATATATTAGACATATATTTTTAGGTAGATAGATTTGTTGTAAATTCGTTTGGCAGACATTGTTCGACCAGCTTGTCAAGTCAAGGGAGTTTCATAAGCTTCAAATGTAACCTCGTATTCAATTCATATAATACATAATATATGTTCAAAGACAATAGTTGACACTTTTTTTTATCATGTGACGAGTTCGTTTTTTGACGTTAGTGGCATTTAAGCTAGCGGAAGGTCACCTTTTATAAAAAAAACTTTTCGAATATTCAAAATTCAGCGTGGTCACAGATCAGAATTTGTTCTACAACTTGGACGTCACTTCTTAAATAAATTATTTTGTTAAGAAATACGGTTTTAATGGGTTAGAAGTAAAAGTTGTAATCTTAAGCCATATTTAAGTATTTCACTTTTACGTATA
The DNA here is from genome assembly GCA_004367895.1 of Oikopleura longicauda. Taxonomy (NCBI): domain Eukaryota; kingdom Metazoa; phylum Chordata; class Appendicularia; order Copelata; family Oikopleuridae; genus Oikopleura; species Oikopleura longicauda. The sequence goes on along the minus strand of SCLD01093551.1, from coordinate 47,171 downwards.
CATTGAATTACGTCAGTATCCATGATGAGGCCTTCATCATGATGGTACATAGAAATGAAGAACGAGTCTACAAGACAGGGTTCACTGAACTGACTTTGAAGATGTTCTTGTATTTACAGTAGTTGAACTGTGAAATAACCATATGACGGTTCAGTACTGAATAAAGTTCATATGCAAAAGTCGGATGAATAGAACCCATTTTTTGTGGTACAGCGTGGTAGGTTTGAAGTTTTCATGTTTTGAATTTTGAAGGTGACGCAAACTGAATATTTTACGGTCACACACTTCTTAGACCAAACAAAGAGCGGCTTATTTCTTTAAAATACCCGGAAATGTCCGATTTAAAAACCGATTAATCGGGGCTTACTTCAAAAACGATTTCAGTTACGGCCGATTCTTAACTGCAGGTGGAACTGAACGACTCAATAAGTTTTTCAAATTGCCAAAATATATCTTAAAAGAGTACACACCTGTGTTACGTTTTCTTACAAATGGCAAGTCAATCGATTTCTGGCATCTCATTCTCCGGAAAGTCTGCAAACCACATTCTGTACCTGTGAACCAAGATCAAAATACCCACAATGCTGACTGGATATGGCAATAAATTTCTAACGTTTATTTAACTAAATTGTTTATATTTCCGTCAGTATCACCGTGTTAGACGGTATTCGATTATTTTATACAAATTTAAATTATGAATTCAAAATCAAAATGGAAGAAAGCCGCTGGCAAATAAATTCATTACCGTCTGAGTGGGTCTGCAAAAAAATGAGTCTGCAAGTCGAAACTCAATGTGGAAGCAATTTGTTTCTTCTCCTTCCGCAAATTGTTTTTGTTGTTATAGGTCTAACAACCGGGATCTGATCAGGGATCTTAAAATAAGATCTTTTGGAAATTTGGGCGGAAGTAGTAATCTCTGTCAATCGAGAAAAAATCACAAAATCAGACCGGTTTCGAACAAAAACACTCGATCATTTAACAAGATGGTTATCTCGGAGTGTACCAATCGACCATCAGTGACCATCACCACCATACGTTCTACTTTTGAGTGTTCCGGATATCCGTTCAGTCTGATTGATTACGTCAAAATCAATTAAATTCAATTTCATAACTTTCACAAAATCGTAATGAGAAATATTGGTTGATTTTCAGGAAACAGATTTCGTCGAATACTATCAAAGACGACCTGTCGGAAATCGAATATATTATAGTAATTCATTTTTTTAAGTATCACAGTTTAAGTAACAAATATCATGTCCGAGTCCATGTCCAACGTCTTTGATTTGTATTCAAAAGTCCTTGCTTTTTTCCAATATAAGATGCCTTTTTTACAGAAAAAGGACGAATTGATATTCTACACCCCTGGACCAAATTTTTGGGTCAGATAGAATCCTCATCTTGTCTATTGTTTACGTTCAAAATAGGCGTGGGCGGTGTAAAATTCCACTAAAACAAAGTGGTCCAGGAGTGTATTTCACGCCCGTTTTTTGAAATTGCTGAGACTGTAAATTGTGAATATTTTGTCCACAAAAATGCCATTTAAATTCGACATTTCTAATGTTTTCTTATTTTTTTGCACCTGAATCTCATATGTATGCCTAGTGGACCAGATACACAATTCTATTAAGCTCAGATTAGGCGAATTAGAATTGAATTAATCAAGAATAAGCCGATGTAGTCGCATTTTAACCCATGTAAACCAAATTTCACCCATAAAACGGTCTAAATGAATAGTTTTAACCGTTAAAAATCGACAAAAATTACAACTCTGAAACAGATACAATTTTAAATCACTGAATAAATGTTGAATTTTTATAACAATGGTTCAGGAAGCAAGAATGAGGAAGTATCAAAACACGTGAATCTATAAGTGGCTTTCAACATTTCAAATATTGACGATTTCGTCGCATGTTTTCAACAGTTAGGAACATAACAAGGGAATTGTGAAGAAGCTCCTACATAATGTAATTTACGAAGGCCCCACACATGATGCTTGTGTGGAAATTTGGTTCGATCAAGGAAAATGGTAAAAAATCACAATCTAAGTTAACATAGCAAGACCATGACTACTCGAGTATGATACTTAATGCATACTGTGGTACCGTGTATTATCTATGATTCAGCTTTCCTCAAGTACTTATTAAATTAATAGGACATTATGTCAATGCTCATGTATATCAATTTCAGAAATTTGTCACTTTATAAAAAGACATTATTTTCACCAGAAGGCCCAAATCTTTTGCTCGGGACATTTATAAAGATGTATTGTTAATTTAATTTTCGACTTTATGCACCAAGTTTAATCAAATCATATTTTCTGGACTCTCGTTTCCCAAATGTGTTTCCTTGATCCAACGCCAGCATACCAAATTAGCCATTTTGCGAAAACTTTCTCACCCTTCCATTCACGCCCGATTATTCGATCAAAGAAAACTAAATATAAATACTGAAAGACCAAGTTCAAATACTGAATAAGACTTTAGTTTTTGTGTTCAAAGCGAACATTTTATAGCACAATACGGTATTAGTTAAAGGTAGTTATGACACCATTAACCATTCTGACAAAGAAATTCTTTTTTCTAACATTCCAAGAACATGCACTCATTCGTTTTATGGGGTTACCATTGCCTTTGAATAGGCCACAACCTAGGGTGTCCCGAATAAGAAAGGCTCTTGAACTGTGAATTATTCTGTTGTATCGGAAAAAATTGAATTAAAAAAATAGTCCAATAGGAAGTTGATAAAATGTTGAGTATCCGATCTATTCGCTTCCCGGCTGATTCATAAAGTGGTTCAGACACGGAAATCAAGAAATAAAGTGCCTTTATGAGCTTTCAGAGTGTCTTATCACCGCGCATAATATTTTTTTCAATGCTGAAATTGTAATATTTGTATTCCGGTTTGTCACACTTATAGAAATACCAGTCTGAGACAAAAATTCGTACTCAAAATTCTGCACCATCCACGCCTGTTCTCTCTCCTCTCCCATAAACAAGATTTGTGTCCACGACTTTACAAACTGTGACATTTGAGTGCAATAAGTTACCCTCTGTACCAGGTATTTGTTTGATGTCTCATTTCTATTACTTTGCCAGCATCAAAAAATATGAGTATACACTTGTACATTTCAGTAAATTGAAATGGGCTGTCTGGGTTTAATGTTCCTCCATTGTGATCAGAAACCGTGAAATAAATTCATTCAGGACAAGAGCTGTCCAGAGTACCATACGAAGTTTTATTTCAATAAACAATTATGGTTTCTAACAATGCCGTTCTCACCAAAATTAGTGCGCCACATTAGTGCATCTGTATCAGACCTTATAAACTAAGTGTCTATTTTGTTTAAAGTCATTGACATTAATAAGTAACGTTTATATGGACCAAGATAAAAGAATCATGTCTAAACATGAACTGGGGTAAAATATAATTAGTTTTAGTAAAAAGCTAATTTTATTCTTATATTACATTTTGAGATCGAATGATCGATATAGATGTTCAAACCTGAATCCTTGAACTTCAAAAAGAAAATCTGGTCGGCTTGATACACTCAACCCAGCAATGTGACTAGGTTGCATTCAACCTTTTCCGCGTCCGCCTTTCCAACTAGTTGCAACTCACCCCCGCATTCGAGGTTCTAGAACTTCTAGACAATCTGTTCTGTCTAGGATGTTATTGTATTTCAATAAGATCGACACGTGATACAAAAGTGATACAAAGTTTTTGATTTCTTGCCCCCACTTTAATCCGATTTTGGACATATTTTGCCTAATTCAAATTAATAGAATTTAATTCTAGTTAAAAGGGATGAAAGAGTAAGTGTGTATGGCACAACGCCAATTTACAGACTATGATTCAATCATAAGAAATTGGAGTAATTTTGTCATTATAACACCTTATCGTCTCATATTTGCGAAGTCACTCTTCACTCTTCTTATCTGCGGTTACCAAAAACGGGTCATAGGGTCAATCCTTTGATCTAAACGTTTGGTAACCATGAAGACAGTTTCTTATCGACTTATTTTCCGTGGACGTTTGCACACAAAAACCATGTAATCATGAGACGCAATTGAATAAAGATTTGAATGTTATACTTTGGACATACATTCACACATATAAATGGCCATTAAACTTACCTGCGTTTCAGAATATGTAAGGCATCACACAAAGCATGTGATAAAAAAGTTTGACGAGCGAAAATCAAAATCTTGAATTTGAAAAAAATCGAAAGTTTCCTCTTGGTCCAAATGACCGCGAAATGGCCCAAATATTGTCCGGTGTCAGTCCGATTAACTTGACTGATGACTGAACGGATGTAACAAGTGGGTTTTCACACTTTATCGGCTATCGGTACCACCTTCGTCTCGATCTCGACCTCGTCGTCCAACGAAAGACCATGAACCGACCATCTTCGATACAGTTTTAAATTTTTTGAAGTTGATAAATTTAAGAAATCGGGCTGAGTGAGGCATGTTTGGACCTAAGACGGATCTCGTAAAAGCATTTTAAGGTACCTATAACGACGAATTCAGTGCTTTTAACCCATTTTATAGGGACGATTTCTCTTTAAAACAAACACAAGTTCATTATAAGGTCGATTTGTGCTATAAATAAAATCGGAAAATCGGACATTGGCCGCAACCGTTATAAAATCAAACCATAAACTCGGACGTGAAAGAGAACCAGATCAAAATCATTATTATCTGGACATAGCCCATGGGGCCAAGCATGAAATCGATTCGGTTTTAATTGCAGCAAACATATCCTGCTGAGCATGGCTTACCCACCGAGTTTCAGATAAGATTAATCATAAATCATGATTTTCATAACTTTCACACTACCACATGAATCAGATAAAATGCACATTGGGTCAATGCACATTCAGAAATTCTGATATACGTTTTTGTTTATATTGAAGACCGGTCTTTTATTCAGATACTGAATGAAATCGTCACACTAACATACGCTCATTGTACAACGCTCACTATGTATAAATTTGATACTGCCTAATAGAATTACAAGTTCAATTTCACATTCCTTGTTCAAGATAGTGCGCCAGAATTTGAAGTGTGCACGATGGTATTATACCTACCCTCTCGGACAGAAATGTTTCGTGAAGAAGAGGAGGGAGAAAAGGCGTGGGTGGTGCAGAAATTTTACAAAACATTTATGTCCTAGAAGGTACAGGTAATATTCCCTGAGATTTTCCACCATCAGAATGCGTTCGACATAATGGGAAAATTTCTAACCCGAACGTAGTTTTATCCGAGGAATCGATTATGCTTATCAAAATTTGAAACACCAATTACAGATTTGGCATCAGCTAAAGTCGATTTACCCAGGAAAGTGAAAAAAAAATTATGCCAGGTACAGTTCCGGGTAAAGTTATACAATTTGTAGCAAGGGGACGACTGTAATTCGAAAAACAATTTCTTGACAACGATTTTGACAGGCGTTGAAGTGGACCTTGTTCACAAATTATTTCAAAAATTGAAAGAATTTCTCAAAGAAATCAAGTACAAAGTAAATAAAATCAGTACAACTTACAAATTCTATTAATCTATACCCTTGTTGTCCTAGTTAATGTAATTTGTTGACTAAAAGAGGTGTATTTACATGCAAAATGATCAATTTGTTTAGGCATAATTCGTCCCTTTACATCGGTAATCTGTATTTTTTTATTGATCCCGATGTTTTTTCTGACGCCAAAAAGGTATTAAAATCCGAATGAACTTTGAAATTACTGTAACTGTCCTAATTTGAGATGATAAATAACGAAAGATTCAAAGTCCGATAGTGAAATCCCGATTTCATCAATTGACTCTTGAGCGCCCCTTGGTTGGGGGTCCTCTATTTCTTCCTCGTCTGTTTCAATTTCACGAATCGCGCCCCTCAATCAGCCCAAATCGGAGAAGTTTTTCTTCTCGCAGTTTACTACCGATTTCAAGATTTACTATAAAACACGCCTTCGAGAGAAAAGTACTATTCGTACCTAAACAATAGAGATAACGAAGATTGAACGAAGAATTCAAATGAAATAAAAAATGTATTCCAGTACTCATGAAATGTACTATTTGCAGCACGCAGAAATTGATTTAGTAAAAAGAGGAAAAGTTCACCAAACAGGCAGTTTACCAATCTCTGATGATGATTCTGGTTGTGCAGTTCTAGACGAATATGCATGGGTACCACCTGGACTCACCCCGAAACAGGTAAATTTCTAGTTGCATTCGTACAGTAACTGGGCCTGATTTACAGAGATATCGATAAAGTCACGTCCGTCAATTTACGATTTTGAATTTACGGATTCAAATACAAATATGGACTCGGACTGAATTATCGCTACCTAAAATCTATGCAAACACATATGCCTGGTCATCCGTGATAGCCTGGACTGGTGAGTCTGGGCCAATCACATGACACTAAGATGATCAAGATAAGATAAGGGCCCTATATGAGCTTTATTTTGGGACAACAGGGATTGAATCTGCACATCGGAATTCCGTTATTGAAGTTTTAAAATTCGCAACTCATGCGAAACGGGGGCCTTTGATGCCGCGTTTTATCGAGTTCCTTTATTCTGAACGATGTCTAATCGAACTGCGTTTGAAAGGTCCTATTTTAACCACCAAGTTTTACAACAGTTCATCCAGTTTTACATTTTGTATCACGCATTTACTACCCAAACAATCGTATTTACCACTTTCAGTCGAGCTTGGTATCGACGTTTATCACACGACTTAAATATTATTTAGGTTCAAGCCTATTTTGCACGAATCTCAGATTCAAATGTTCCCTACGTCGACTCGGAAGGTGAAAAATGGAGAAATGAACAGCTGATTCACCAACTTCCACCACAGGATAATGAGGTAAATGATTTATGAATCATGGGACTGTGGGTTGAATGACTTGAAAGTATTATTTGAAATAGTGGGGTGCTAGTAATATGACCATGAAATTTAAATAGTCTTGATTAAATAGAACTGATCATTCTACAAAGATTTATGGCGATAGAAAAATATAGATTTATGACACGCGAAAGGAAACGTGCTTCACCAAATGTATTTACTCAAAGTGTACAGGACATCTTCTTATTTGATGGATGCATCCTCTGAGGATACATCATGTATCATACTTGCCTCATTCTGGGTCACAAGTAAAACCTTTTTCACCAAAGTGTGAACTCTGTGTCACTCAGTGGGACATAAACTCTCAGCATGGGAGAAGAGGGCCTAGTTGAGAGGTGAAATCAGGGTAAAAATGGAGAGAAATCCTCTCATGCCCTGATACGACATTGATATGATACCCCATTATTGTTTGCACTTTTTCTTAGCTCCAGGAGCTCTCTTCTGGGTCCCGATTGTGACAATATTGAAGGGATATATCATATAATACAACATATGTCATATTTTGATTCGTTTTTGTTGGCCCACGCATCATTCGGGCCATGAATAATGTTCAAATGTGTACTTTAGGCACGATACTGTTCCGATTTGTCAGTTGAGGAAGAGAACGAACTTCAACTTTTTGCACAGCAACGGAAACAAAACTCATTTGGTCGTGGGATAGCACGTCCTTACCTCCCATCTTCATTCACACCAACCAAATGTTCAGGGGTATGTATTTCTTAAAAAATCATAACGTTGAAACCGTATTATCATATTTGACCAAAATATAAAACATCTTTAGGATTGCGGAAATGCAATTAAATATAATGATATGATGGTGACTGCATCGCGAGCAGGTCATATGGACGCTTGGCATCCAGAATGCTTCAAATGTGAGAAATGTAATGAACTATTAGTTGACTTACAATACTATTACGATGCTGGATCGATTTATTGCGGTCGACATCATGCAGAACTGATGAAACCACGATGTGATCACTGTGATGAGGTAAGTGAATAACTTATAAATTATGATATGAATTGAACATTCCACAGAGGGAGGATCACGTGAAAATATAACTTGATAAGGCAAATAACTTTGCTTTGACTATTTCATGCGCTACCATAGTTTCATTTTCCGGTTAATATGGAGCATTTGGGTGAATATTTTGATAATTTTGGGTCATATTTTGAAACAGTCAATGGACACCCTACGTGTGACCCAATCGAAAGTGCCTGACAATCTCAAGATGTGTCAAAAATTTCGATATTTTTACAAATTTTCGAGTTTCCCGGTGATGGTTATTTGGAAAACGCTCGAAATCATTTTGACATATATTCTGGGTAATATTTACCATACAACTCAAGGCTATTCATTTTAGATTTCATTTAGTACTTGACCCAGAATTTCCTAGGTGAGGGAATTTCTAGAGTATTTCCTTTTTCTTGGTTTATACATCCCGTGGGTGACCCAGTTATTGAAATAAGGATTACGTTTGCTATTTGTTAGGAAATAATGTTGGGTTTGAACAAGATTCAACAATATTTTACGGTGTTTAGTTTGACTTTAACGTCGGAATATAAACCATTATTTAACCAAAACTATGTATAAAGTTGAATTTATTCCCAGATCTATACCGTAATCCATTGGCAAACTTTTACAAACTCCAAACTTTTGTCTCAAAGTGGAACTAAAGTGCCTTCCAGCTGTGCTTCAAAATAGAATTCTGCTTCAGTAGAATTTCAGAAGATTTAAACTTTGATTCAGATTATTTTCGCAGACGAGTGCACGGAGGCGGAGGGAAATCATTGGCACATGCGTCATTTCAAATGTACGGATTGCAACTGTGTTTTGGGTGGACAGAGATATATCATGAGGTGAGTCGAAAAATTCAACCAAAAATCTTCTTTTGATATAAAGGAAGCATTTTTAGACGGTTGAATGGTTTTGAATGCATACAGAATATAACAATCTTTTTTAAGAGAGAAAAAGCCTTTTTGTACAAACTGTTTCGAATCTCGCTTCGCCGAAATCTGTCACTCGTGTCGCAATTCAATCGGCTTAGATGAAGGCCAAATGCAGTACCACGGATATCACTGGCATGCTACTGATAAGGTAAATTAGCTCTTTCACTGATAAATATACTGATTAAATGCCCGACCTGAATAAGACGGTCTTCGACAATAATTGACTTAAATTTAAATACTGAAATGGTCAATACTAAATCGATAATTGGCTCATAATCTAGAGCTGATTCACTATTTTCCGGTTCGTAATTCATTATTCAGTGCTTTGGGTGCTATTCATGCCGAAAATCCCTACTTGGTCTACCTTTCATGCCAAAAAATGGGGTCATATATTGCTCAAAAAGCTGTGCAGATCATCATAATGTTAAATTCGCAGTACAGGTTGGTGGCAAAATTGACTTTTTCACTTTATCTAAATTGCAGAGTTCGATAGAAATATTGATGGTATTTTTAGCACTTTCAAGAAGCTCAAGAACCTATCAGTCAATATGCTCGACATTCTGTGAATTTTGAATCGTATCAAGATGATGAAGATGAGAAACGAATTCCATTTTCTGGGTAAGAATATAAATTTCATAGTTGAAATGCGTTTAACAGTCTGGGACGAAATGTTTTGTCAAAATTCTGCACCACCCACGCTTTTCTACCTCCTCACCCTTACACACAATTTGTGTCCAGGACGGTACTTATATTGTTTTTGTTTAGCGATCACAACTCAACATTCGAACATTTGCATGGAGAGATTGAATTGAAGCCCACGCAACAAGAAAAAGCCTACACACCAATGTTAGATATATACTTCAATAGTTCAAAATCAAATCAACTTCAAAACGTTCCATCTCCAAAACGACGAACTTCGAAACCGCGACCACCTCCAAAACCATCAATGAAACAAAACTACTCATTTTCCCCCTCTTCAGCAACTTCATCATTTAATGGTGATAGAATGGTGACAATCGAAGAGAAATTAGAAAATATTGAATTACGAGAGGAACCAACAACTGCGAGAAGTGTGCCTCCTCCTCCTGTATCACGAAATACACCACCCCAACCAGCACCAAGAAAACGAAAAGGAATATTAAAACAACCAAAAGTCGACTTTGATAGCAACTTTGAGAGACATGCCAAGGGATACTCTTCGTGTCGAGAGAGTTCGTCGCATAAGAAATCACCACGAAAAATATCTGGCTATCAGTCAGAAATGGATCCAAACGCAGCTCGATCTAAAACATGTTCTAAGCGACATATGAGAAGAACAAAATCATCCGAAATGATCAGGTAAATTAATTATATTTGAAAGTTGTCATTCTTTTCGACAAAGTCACATGATACTTTTTCGTCCGTTGTGAATAAGGTCCGTAAGCATTGTCACGCTATGATGATTAACCGAAAAATGAAAAAATTCTTTAAGAAAAGGACTAGGTTTGACATAATAGACACAATATTAAATATCAGAGTAATTTAATAAAGAAATCGTTACTTATTAAAGCTTAGCCCCCTCATTGTGTCTTCCTTTGGAATTAAAAAACTTTGGTAAACCAAACACGGTCATTGACCGTTTCCATTTAACTTGTTCATTTCCGATTCGATTGTTTAAAATACGTTATTTAGCCGGAAGGATCGGTTATACTTTGAAGACGGACAGCCATGGTGTTCAACATGTACGAGTTCGTCTGACGATTCCGACTACGATAGATGGGATATTGATGAATCCTCAACGTACGGTCAAACAGAATCGGTGGAAGAACGCCTCACGAGATCGAGACCAGTGCCGAATAATGCATCGAGTTCAAAAAGTTCGAAATCATCAAAGAAAAGTCGAAAGAAACATCCTAAATTACGTCATGGGCCTGCAACATCCCCAACACTGCTATTCTATGATAATCATCCCGACTTTCAACGACCTGACTGGTTATTAGATACACCTCCAATTACGTCGAGAAATGATTATCCCGCAATGTATTCCGCGAAGAAAATTAAGAAAAAGCGAAAAAAATGTGTCGTTCAATGAAATCCTTACCGTTAACCCTCCTGTTATTTATTTCTTCGTTCAGTTTCATGCATTTAAAAAGTACAATGTACAGCATAGATAACAAAATAAAAAAACTCAAACATCAACATTGTTGGCTTTATACATAGAGACAATTTCAGACTCCCAGCCATATCTTATGTTTAAGTATCGTTCTAATTGCTCGTCCAGCATTTTATAAAAATTTAAAACTCATATTCTATAACTGGTTGTAGACGAAATGAAAGAAGCGAAATCGGTGAACGATTATGTTGTCTTCCTCAACAACTTCCGAATTGCTAAAAACCAGATGGTGCCCAAGTGTTTCAATTGAGCACACTTAACGTTTTATGAAGATCACGTGTGGATGTAATGAAAGGCATTCAGCTGAATACATGCGACCTTTGTCCATCTGAAATGGTAAAATCTGTAAAACATTTTATATTCGCTTGATATTCTTTGAACTGGGTACGATACGAATTCTTATGATCTCTTTCTAGATATAAAAACTCATGGTATTTTGAAAATTTGAAATTTTAGTTTTCTAATTATTGGGTGATAAAAATGTCAAATCATTATCTGGACATAGACGGTGTGATTTCATTCAAAGAGTTTGTTATGTCAATGAGGAAGGGGTCCCTCAATAAACAGATATCTGACTTGGCTAATAATGAGTTTCCGTCACTGGAACAAATCGGCTCATTGATAATAGGTGACTGGTTAACTACAGTAAATTATCCATAATTTAAATTTTGTCCATTGGACTCAAGCTTTTTAAATGGCTTAAAAACAGTTGAAAATAAAGTCTTCACGACATTTAATTTCAGAGTCCGTCAGAGTTGAGATTGGTAACGACTGTCTGAAAATAATTCCAGAATTCACCAAATCCATCACTATATCATCTGACCATGAAAAAGAGCTAGACACATTCGACGAAGCGCCAATAACATACAAACAAGCTCCATCAGTACGATCAGGATCTTGCGTAAAATATACTGCTAAAGAGTGCTGCTCAGTGCGTAAAACAAAAAAGAGGGAACGGCGTTCTCAAAAGGGTTAGTCCCGAATCAGTCATTTCAGTTTCTGAAGAGTCTTTTCAGAAAAACACACTGACCTCCTAAATGAATTGGAAGCAAAGACAAATCATGCAAAAACCGAAAAAACAGATTTTCAGAAACAGATATCAAAACGTCCAAAAGGGTGTTCCATAGGTAGTGTAAATATATTTATATAACATAGATAATACTAGGTAATAATATAGGTAATTTATTAGGTAAATTAAAGCTTTATTTCAGGGGCTGGATCCAAAAACAGAACAAAGGATAAAACCGAAATCAATTATTTACGAAAGCGATTGAACGGTCGAGTGAGCGACATGGTGATGAAAATCGAACCAAATCAGATGCCATCAAGCTCAGCAGGCTACCGATGGCAACGTGACTTCGACAGTACAGACGATGAAAATATCTGGGAGAGAATAGGATCTATATTTTCCGGCAGTGATCGTTCTTCAACTCGCTCTAATAATCCTTCTGTATCATCTGGTGATTACTGTATCCATAACTAAACTTCAAATACATTCTTTGAACAAAATTCTTGCGAACACATTGACACAATCGTGAACACATTGGAGTTCAGAATTTATTGAAAGAATAGAATTGCACATAATAATGTTGGGTAGTGATTTATTATCGAAGCCTAAGAATGAAATACATAAAAAAAGAAATGCCCATAATCCACATGAAAAGATAGCACCACATTTTGCCATATCCTTTGCTTGCTATGTCTTTCAGTTTATCCATTGTTGAGCCCAAGAATCCGCCGGTTTTGTCAAAGTCATTTTCCTAAAGCGATTTGTAATACAGAATTTTAGTTCTTAAATTCTTACCATGTCACGTAATAGTTTGTTCTGATATTTTGCCTCGTCACCAATTTTTATTGCGATGTCTTTCAAGCTACCAACTTTACTTTGCAACAGGTCTTCCATTTGGTCGTTTTGCGATCCATAATGCGACTGACGATGGTGAGCCATCTGAAAAAAAAATATTTTAGTCAACGGTGTGCTTGTTTTTAGTAGGCTGTGTGGGCAATGTAAATCGTGCATAACTAATCTATGAATTCAGAGTGGAAAATTTTCCTCGTAAATGAGTTCATTATAATTTCTCTGTGGAACTTCTTTTGTTTGTGAAAATTCCGGAATTATCGAATCGGGATCACCGTCCGTTTGTTTTGAAGATTCCTTTTTCATCCAATTTGTTTTATCGCCATATTTTCGACTGATTCCGGTTTCTAATTGCTTCAAGGAGAAATTAGTTTTGCATAAAAAATTAAGTTTCGGTAATGATGACTTCTGTAATGATTGAGGATTCGGGTTTGTTCGACTTGGTATCATGGATGACTTTTGAATTCCGTTCCTTCTATTTGGTATCAGTGATTCGGTTCGTTTTTTCTTTATATTTTCAATGCTGGCAAGGATAATTCTCAATTTTTTCAATTGAACTTCTCGGTGCCCGACAAATAGATTGAAATTCGCTTTCGATATCTCGTTTCGTATATCCCTGTAATAAAAATAAGCATTGGCGAAGGATAAATTATCCTGGATAATTTAAATACGTACTCGTATAGAACGATTGATGTCGCTCTTTTTTTACCTAAAAATATTTCACGAATAATATTTTGGCCTTCGCAAAATATTTCTATCAATATTAGATCTTTTGGATTTCCTTGTGCTTCGACGGCAATTTCTAATGCACGTCGTTTTATTTGACCACATGATATTAGAACAGGCTTTGCTTGAAAGTAAAGACTTCCAACATTTTCCGAAATCAGGTTCCAAATCGGGAAATTCTAAATAAATAGGTTTACTATGTTCTAAAAGCAATGGTAACCTTTTTTCCGTCGAATTGAAAAAACGAGGGATCTAGTGTGATGACTTTAGCTTGATCCATCGAGCATTCGAAACGCCGAAAGTGAGTCTTGTAATAATCAAGCTCCGCTCTAAAATAATTATTTGACACACAATCACTTTAGATCTATCACTTTTAAAATATCATGATATAATTTCACCCCTATCTGAGATAGGCTATCTCTTTATATCCAAAAAATTCTCCAAAACATAACGCTAACACAGTTCCCGGTTTTTAATTTTTTTCACAATATTCACAGATAGGGATTAAGTTCTAAAAGAACAAGTATGATCTTACTTGGCTGATGCTATCTCCTCAACTAATCGCTGATATTCATGACTGTTCAATTTCCCATCTTTCAACATGCTGTTTACTTCTGTTGACGCCTTGTCGATCTGGTTATCAACGTCGTTCATGAACGCGTAAATTTCGAGTCTCTCTAAAACCATTTTTGAATTGTTCTGACACAAATGATCGATTTTGATTATTCAAAATGACTTTTCATAGATACTCTGAAAATTTCTAATATTTTGGTTTATTGCAGACAGATCAACTAATTGTGATTGAACGTGAAAATTGCAAATACATGTAATAAGCTAGACACAGGCTTTCCATATTTATTTGAAAGCATTAGCTTTGAGTGTTGGCAATGTTTCGACTCCGTCCTTGGAAATGATTTTACATGCAAAGAGTGGTAAGTTAACCATGAAACGTCTTTGAAGTTCATCAGCACATGCTTGATATAATTTGATAGCTTCTTCGCGAGTTGGTGGTGCATCCCTTATCACAGCATTATTTAAATTCATTTCAATATCAAACTCACTTGTTGTAGTGGCGATCAAGAATTGACATTGTGAACATTGCACCGTAGCCGTGTGCTCCATATGGGCATTCAATATCGGATCCCATGTAATCTAACATGTGAAGTCTTGGCTTATCTTCAATAGTATCGTATCCCCCAAGCATTAAATTGACCTACACGTAAATGTTAATTAGGTCTTAAAATAGTTTTAAATTGGTTGAATTGCAAACCTGGTATGGTTTTCTTGATCGAAGTGATCCGGCCAAGGTTTGACGAGTGTATGCAGAGGCCTCATCTGGAGTCATTTCATAACCATTTCTGATTTCATAAAGTGCAACACTTTTCGAGATATATTCAGTGAAGAAATTTGTGTCGCCAACTTCACCACATACTGAATTTTTCGAAAATTATATAGTTAATGGAGGTTTTCAGAAACAAAATCAACAAAAAAACTATTCTGCAAATTTCTATTACCAGTCTTTTTACATTTTTTTGTAAAATAAAAGCTTACTATAATGAAAAAAAGTCTATTTCGCTATCTACGCTAGCTTATCGTAGTATCAAGGTGTATAAAAGTACCTGCAAGTGCTGTTTTCTTTCCAATGGGATGAATTTTATCGAGTTCTTGTTGGTAGACAATAACGGATCTCATTGCAGATTGATCAGCTCCTACAAGGACGAAATCTTTTCCTTTAATACCAATAACAAACTCCATATCTAAATAAATATATGTTGAATGAATTGAAATTGAATGATCTAGGTATTAAGTGGCAAGAAGAAATAGCAGACTTGTAATGCATAATGTCTCAACTGGGCACTAGGGGAACTAGTTGACCAGATTTTGGCTTGGTAGGAACGAGCTTCCATCAATATGGATTCGCCTTATTCGATGTGGCTTGTCATCATCAGGCTCGTCTGTTTTTGATGTCATTAAATATTATAAGTTCAGCAGGAGAAACTATCAATATGACAGTTTTATCAGGGCAGTTCAGGACAATTTCCTTCATAAAGCAATGTATTCAAGGCCTCTTCATATATCCTTGCTTCTGGAAATTCAACTTATGAAGGCTATCATAATGACGTTTTTAATTTTATTTTATGAACATATCGCATCCTTTTTGAATAGTGGATATTGATAAAACCTGCTCCTTTAGTTTGTTTCTTTTCAGTAGCATAAACAATTGAAGTGCAGCATATCTCCGATAATTTTCTCTTATTACCAAAGAATGACCAAACGCAAATATCTTCTCCAATAATGTCTTTGAGGAATAATATTCGACCATGGAAACGTGAAACCAATTTATCGAACAATTCGATATTTTTCAACATGTTGTCATCAGATTGGCTAGTTTCAACATAAAATATCACACTTTGAAATTCTAAATACTTACTTTGTATAAGAGTACTTGTTATTGGAGCGGTTATAAAGTAATTTGATAACTGGTTTCTTTGATTGGTTTATCAAGGCAGTTTCTTCTGCTTGTGAGGTTATAACTAAACAAATTCAAATCTGAATATTGGTTGGTCCCTACCTGTGACGGAACACTTGGGGACAACCAATTGGTCATTTTTACCAGAATCGTCGTTTACAGCATGCTTACACATATCAACCAAATCCTATTTTTATGTAGTGTTAATATGCTAGACCATGAACGGAAGCTAACCTGAATCGAATAAAATTCGGCTTCTTTTTGAATGTTTTGAATTTGAATTATATCTACGGGTAGTACAATTTCAGAACCATCCCTATATTTGCCATAAATTATGTGATTTACAGTAAATAATTTACTAAAGAGAGCTATTTACCTTAAATAATTCAGAATGAAGTCAAAATATCGTCCATCTCTGTCAATCATATAATAACCCGAGTCATCTTTATCGACCGCCATCCGTCCGGAGAACATCGCGGACAACATTGTCTCTCCATAATTGAGCGTTGATAACGTTGTTGTGAACAAATAACCGCCAACATTGAGCTTTATATATCTGAATTATTGTTTAAATTCAATTTACTACATTTCTCATTCAATTTGATTTCTGCAATGTAAGCGCAAAACTTTGAAAATATAAGAACCTCACCGCCCGAAATCGTTTTTAGTTTGAATTTCACTCTTTTCGCACATTTTATTTACATCTAAATTTTTTTACATTTATGTGTGCTAGAAAATCGAAAAAATAAATTAAAATCTCTAATCACAGGATCCATCTTTCCAACCATCTCTCCATCGCTGGTCTTAAGCAAATAGTTTAGATTGGGTTGGGGTAATATTCTTACCTAGATATTCTATATTACACGGGTGAACAGGTTTACCCAATCTTTCATTTACTCTGTTGTGCATTTCACAGGTCCATATACTTAGACTTATTCGATTTTCGTTACTTATTTTATGAATTTTTAGATCTTCTTTGAGCTCATCAGCACAATATGTACATGGATAAAGTTTTGAGAAAGAATTATAAAATTGTAGCACAGCTTCTTTCTTTTCCGTTGAGGGTTTATCGGGATAATAAGCTGCTATCGAATGCAAAAGTGTCCATCCAGCATTACCGATTTGATTAACGTCAGGCGGACATGGCTGTGAGTTTTCCGCTGCCAAATTATCACCAAGAGAATTAATACTTTGTTTAGATACGGTACAAGCTTTACATGGTTTCCCATCAGCATCAAGTTCTAAATTAGACATGTCTGGAAGACCTAAATCTTCCAGTTCGTCTAATTGTTCACGCTGCCTACGAAATCTTGGACGAGACATTCTTATCAAATAGTAATTACGAATTTGAATTTGATAAATTATTGTGAATTCAGGGTTACCATTATCATTAAAGACAGGAAAAGGTTTTATTCTTCTTTTTCTTCGTTATCGTCGCTCGTATATTCGTCACTTTCTTCATTATAGTAAGAACCATATTGAAACTCATTAGCATTCATTGAAGTCATAACATTATCATTTTCCTCTTCATCGTCATCGTCATGTCTGTTGGCTTGAACGGTAACACCTCCGAATGAGAATGTTCCCCCGGCCGCAAAGTCGTGTCCACCATAACTGTATTCATCGTCAACTTGATCGCTTTAAAACCCAAAATTATGTATCTTATAAAATTATTATTTTGTCTTACTCTAGCTGTTTCCGTCCGAATTTGTAGCTCCTTGTTGACATTGACATATCTTTTGTTTCCCTACATGTAAATCCACATTTTGGACAAGGGTACGGATCATTACGATTGTATTTGACACCTTTACGTTTCACATGGTCATCGCAAAAGCATAATTTACACTAAAATTGTTGTAAGATCGAAAATAGCTTGTCTGAAGATTAAACCTGTAGACAACTCCATTGTCCAAGTTTGTTACATGATCCACATTTATAATTTTCTGACTCCAATACTTGACATTTTGCTTGATGCTCGAATTGATCATCCTCACAAAGAAACCCAGCACAAAACGAACATTTGAACATTCTTCCACCATGATCTAGAACGGTTCGCTGGCATTCAATGCATTTGCTATCTTGAAGGGGACATTCGCACGCATGGGTTGAAATACACTGAAATTAAATCATCACCGGAACAATTCCATTTTCTAACAATTTAGTTAGAACGCACCTGGCGGCCGTGACAAATAAATGCTTCACAATAATCACAAATGGCACCAACCATACCCATTCCAACAACAAACTTTGCTCCGTGTTTTACTAGACAGCCACCAGGGGATTTATTCATACATTTACTCATGCCACATGAACCACAAACGATAACCTTTTGAAGCATACCACAAAAATAGCAAAACGCACGATTTTTTTGAGTTCTTTGACAGTAACAGCATTCCATAAGAGTATTACAAGCATGAATGGCTAAACCTCTATCCGCAGATCGAATCTCTTTCTGTCTTTCAGCCTGTTTTTCTGCCTTCTTACGAGCTCCAGTCTTTTTCTTCGGCATTCTTTAATAAAACTTAATTTGATTATTTTCAAGGCAGGATTATCAGCAATAGAAAAATGTAGGCACAGTTGGAATTGAAGAGATTAATCAGTTTTTGTCGGTATATTGACTCGTTTCATAAAGGAACCATGTGGAACCACTGCACTCAACTTTTTACATGAGTTTTACATTATTTCATTTCGGGTCGGCGATGACCAATGTAGAAAATATAAAAACGATTCCTGAGTATGAAATCCGGCTTGTTTCATCTCATTATTGTAGAGTATAAAACTGGAAGGAGTACGTGAAGAATTCGAGTTAGACAGTTTTATCGAATTCAATGATTTCTGTTGGATCTTCACTTTGTCACGTGATTTTCGGATATCTAAAAAATATTTAGAAACAGTCTTTACATTCTCAAAGTAAATGTTAATTTTCACGAAAAAACAAACCTATAGTAATTATTGACTGGTCAACAATAACCGACAAGAAATGTTGATGAAAAATAGCGCCAGCGCCATTTGAAGATCTCCCCAAATCTAATGTGTGACGAAAGTGACCAGATCTTTGTGTCCAGACGTGAAGCTTTCCATTCATTGTCAATGCTATCAGAAAATTTTGTGTTGGCCAAACATTTGCTATAGCTTCAGATTGAACCAAACGAACAGTTTCGAGCTCAGGTCCTCTTGGACGTGGACGCAGAACGAACTGGCATCGGCCAGAACTCAATGTCCAAACTCGTATTTCTCCAGACTCATCACATGACATAATGCAAGACTTTGAATCAGGTCCATCTTCACCCAAGTTCAGAGTACTTATTGGGTATAAATGACCTCTCAATAAGTGGTTTGTCCTTCCATCTGAGGTCGAAATGACCCTTACAGTACCATCCATTGATCCCGTGACAATCAAACTTTTGTCTACTAGACGAACGACTTTCAATGCTTGAGAATGACCTGATTTCACGGAAAATATTTTCTTCAAATTCGAATCCAGACGAATAATTTGCATATCAATTGAAAAACAAATGATGTCATCATCGAGTAGCAATAAATGTGTTATTCCGCTAAAAATAAGGATTAGGGCAAATGGTCACCTGATCAGGTCACTTGTTGGAGGTCACATGACGTACCTGGGAGTCACATAAACACATTTGGTCATTTCTAGTCTTTTTCCCACACTCCATGATTCTAATTTACCATCTGATCTTGCCGTGAATACGATTTTCTTTGACATTTTCAAATCCCAAATTCTAGAAGAATCCTTTTCTTCGCTTTGAATCGATGATTTTTTTTTAATATTGTTTTCAGATTCAGGACCAGAACGTTGAAAAGACACTTGACCTTGACGATATATCAAACCGTGATGTTCCATTGCACGAGCCTTCAAGTCATTTTTCTTAATTCCGCTTTGAACTGTTACGCGATCAACTTTCAAGATCGTTTCAAATTATTAAATCAAATAGATTCGGTCCAGAATTCCGAAAACTAATACGAAAACGTTAGACATAAACGTATGAAACTGATTCCTTGGGCAATTAGACTATTCGTGGCTAAATCATACACAGCCAATCGTCCAGAAAACGCATAGTAGCAAATATAATTTGAATGTGTATCATCCTGTTCAATAAATTCAATTGAATCATGATCGGCATCGTTCAAGACTTTGCATTCGTAATCTTTCGTCGAGTTAACTGATCCCATTGTGTCTTCAAGTTCATGTTTTGGATTTTTTCGGCAGCAAATATTTTTATAAAGATACGACAGACTGAATACCAGACAAATTAAAATAAAAAGAAACACACCACCATTGATATCGGATAATTCTCCAAGAAATGATTCTTCGACTTCAAAGGAAAATCTGAACTTATCACTGTTATGGAAATAGGTTCAATCCAATGGAATGTTTTACGATCTAATGTGTAACCCTAATAAATGTGTCGAGAAAAAGGGAAAATATAGCGTGGACATTCGTTGAATTGATGAGAGCGGACAAAACCAGTCGGCTTCTCATTGGCCCGAGGCGAATAGCGTAGGTTAGGAGAGAAATCACACCACCGGAATTCGTAAAGAAAATCGTTAATGAAATTGACGCCCACCCGATATGAGTCATATCAAGGTATGACTCACTCAGCCTCTCTCTCTCTGATTGGTTCCCAAATTATGATTACGTTACCTTTTCACGTCATGACCGTTTTCATTGAGAAGTTTGACGGTTGGCAAAAAGATCAAAGTTCGACCTTTCAAGTTTATTGAATAAAACTTGAACAAGTCAGGCTGAAATATTCTAGATATAATACCTTTTTGTGTTTTAGGGTTGGGTACATTTGTTCAATATTTTTTGGGTTTGTCTTACCCAAGGTAAATATTTCCAAACTTCTTTTTCGTTAGTATCAGATTCGGGTTGGGGTAGGGAAGATTGATAAATCACCCATGCAACAAATACAACCAAACTGATTTTCTGTGTAGGGAACCAATAAGCCTTTACATGGGATCAAAGGTCATTCTCGTACTTATGGGCTCGGATTGCCCATTTTGACTTGGACTGACCCAATCCAAATATCCAGAATTTTTAATCGTGTGGGTTTTTCTTCCTTGTCGGATGGATTTTCTTCGAAACTTGGACGTCTCGAAATAATTCGCTCAATTTTCTGGTGTAGTCGTGATTTCGATTGAATAAACACGGGTTCACATCTAAATCATGAATGAGTAACATTTTTCATGTCACATGTGGAATTATACCTTTCTAATTGACGAATCTCCAACATAAGGACGGGAATAAAGAAACTGTGTAATAATATCCAATTTGTTATAACAACAATGAGGGAGAAAAGTGAAAAACTGTCATGTTGGGGTCATTTGAAGGTTGAACTTGGGTTTAGCTGTTATCGCCCACAGTGGAGATTAGCACGTCCAATGAGAGAACGGGGTCCCTCACAAACTAAAACCAGCTGACTACCATGAATGGCGATCATGGAGGCGCTCCGGGGCACATTTATAAAATCAAACTTGAGGCAGATAGACTCAAAACAACAAAAAGAGAGAATAAAAATGATTCACGATCAAAACGGGATTGAGAAATAGTGTAAAAAATTCAAAATGGTAATATTGCACTATTCCGATCTGGCATTGATTGAATGAAATTCAACCTTGAACGATTAATTACAGAGAAACTATGACCAATATTTTGATTATTAGGCCAGGGTACTCGAGTACTATTCACAAATAAAAGTGTATTGCACTCGTCCCGGCCTCAGTAATCTTGATAACAAACGACCACGAGAGAGAGAGGGAATTTACCCTCAAGAAATTCAGTTCAAAGTGGAATCCCTAAATTTCGCTTTCACGATTCAGTTTGCCGTAACTAAGAGGAGGGATATTTTATTGGGCCTGAAACTAAATCAAAACGAACATGACCCCATGCCTTTGTGATTCTGGACATGATAGCCCAGCTAGACACGTAAATATTTGAATATAAAATAACTTCCATCTCGTCTTTCCTCCCCGTTGGAGTCCTTCGGTAATACGTTCCACTGGTCCCTCTTCAACTGGCGTTGAAATGAGCCCATTTGTGATTCCCAAAATGGACTCGAACGATATGAATGTGAAAACATAGTAGATCACAGTACTTGCTAGTCCACCAGATTCAATATAAGTTTGCAAATCCAAAGTTAAACAGATCCCAACGGCGATTATCAAAGATAAAATTAGAGAGCCAATTGCAGCTTTTTCAGAGGCAAATATTATTCTATAAGGTTCATTTCCTGTAGAACTTGGTTCGGCCTTTTGATCGCTGCCTAGAATATGATTAACACCCTGCCTAGACAAACGGTTAGCGTCGATTTGAAATAATTGATCTTTCGCACCGAGATATAGAAATAAAGTGAAATGAAAATAAATGCAGAAAAGAACAAAAACCAATCTTTGATTGTTGGTGGCGTTGAAGAATGATAACTGAAAACTGTTGCCTTTTCTGATTCATCTATCACAAAGTTTGAATCAGTTTTTTCGTATTTTTTTGATAAAAACAATGTCAACTTATTTATCCACTCCAAATCTAACTTTCTTTAGTTTCGTTTTCGTTGGTGTTCTATCGACACACAATATCGTAGCACTACAAATGAAAACGGGCCTAAGAAGGATTGAAATCGTCGGATTGTCTTTCGATGGATTTCCTCCCCAGTTTAAAATTGAAATTTTTCTTCCAAAGCCTCTTTCATTTTTATCTCTCTCCGTATATCGTGCAGGAGAAAGGATAAGACATCCTTGATTCGGCAATTTTTGAGCAATGTTTGGATTGAGCCCACTTTTTGCTGTAGAGGCAGGATAACAATTTTGATCGAGACTTTCTTCGAACTCGATATCTTGAATTATTTTCGGAACAATATCGATTGACTTGTAAGGTAATTGAATCTGTAGGACAAAACTTTCAACTTTTTGATTTTCAGACTTTCCAACCGCCACATGATCAATGTTGAATGGTGTTTTAACCTTGAACGGTATCAAAGCTATTATTGCCAGACAAACGCTAGTCGCAATTAATCGCAATGGGTAATTTGCCACAAATCTTGCCCAGTTTGAGTATATCTTCTTTACTAAACGTTTTTCGCGATTTGAGATTGCTTTTGCGCGTGGTACACACATTACATTCTTTAATAAATGTAGAATTTAGAGTTGAAGACATTCAGTTTAATACTTGTGTGCAAAATATACTTTGAGCAGAACAATAATATAAGGGCGGTGCAGAATTTATGTTCGTAGACTGAGAGTAGCCAGGAACACAGTGGTAAATTGAACTAAAAGAGAATCGGAATGATCTATTCTGAACTTTTGGAAAGGCCGTTTGAAGCTGGTTTGTATTGCGATAATGCTTTCAGTGTTCCAAGAGACTGAAAATGATTTTAAATGTTCTGAACATTTTTTTCCTTACAAACCTGTGGTAAATCTGACTTTCTTCGCAATATATTCTTTTTACTCTCTGATCCTTTGACTGGACCGGGTTGACCTTGTTCCAAACTCATTTTGGCAAGTTCAGTTGCCAACTAAATAGAATAGTTATATCACGAAAAAAAAACCTAGCTTGAAATAGATTTGACGAACCGGTCCATTATCAGGTGGCATCTGGAAATTCTTCTTCAGCGGATTTCTCATGGCTTGATTATGAATCTCCCGCCATTTTGCCCGACGTTCAACAATAGCCTAAATAACTCATCTTAGATAAGGTTTAGTTTTTAAAAATAATGGTATTTTTAATTTTGGTATTCTATCAACCTGTTTTTCGCGGGATCTCTCATTTTTGTATTTTGCAGTTTCTTCGTCGAACAAGTCAGAATCCATTTCCATAAAAAGTTTGAGCGCATTGTACATTAATTGGTGAATTGACTTATTCCAATGTGTTTTTGAATTTCGATATAATGGAGGGAACATTATCGGTATAATTTTCTTAAAATTATATTGAAGTGATATATTATGAAAAAGGGGGTTAATTTACCTTGGCATTTTCTTGTACCAAACTGATAAAGTATTCGTTATTCCAATAATAAAGTGCTCTTTCTGCTACTTGGAAATGCGGTGATGATACGCATCGTGCTAGCTGTGTGAATAAAGGTTGAATAAGCTTGGAAAATTCGTTATGTTCGATTACATCAAGAATTTCCTCCAACTCGTTCAGAAACATCACCTCTGAATTATAACGATATGACTTTGGGTCTCAGACTCTCAGAGCCTCTGAGTCATAGGGTCAACATCTTGTGCCATCAATAGATACAGACTACAGACTACTAGTATTTGATATAGTCTATATTATATTGTTCATATCGTATAAAAAATACTTTCAAACCTTTTGTTGAATGCGTCTTTGGCCAATATTTCAAAAGACCAGAAACTACTGGTTCTGTAAGAGCTGGATCCTTTTCTAAGAATTGAACAACACAATAAGCAAGCTGGGGATGATAAATTGATAAAGACTTTATTTTATGAAGTGGAAGCAGTACCCGCAGAAGAAACATCTGAAAGAATTTTGATCAATATAATATATGTTATTTAGGATAAGTATACCTTGTGTTCTTCCTTAAGAGGTAGTGCAAAACCGTTAATGATTGAACCCAGAATTTCCAATAGCTCAGCAACTCCATTGTGTCGTTCAGTTTCATAGATGAATCGGTAAAATATATTGTTGATCTGAATAAATTGTTTTCTATTTTCAGTGATTTGAGATCGACCTCACCTGTTTTCTGATAAAAGCTCGAAGGTTCAAAAATTTTCCATAAATTCGATGCAAAGATGTCTATTATAAATGTCATTAGAATATTTCATTTTTTGCGATGTTTTATAAATAATGTGAATCTATAAATGACTATTCCTTGAGCAGATCTCTCTCACGTGGGTCTTCTGAATCAAACAAATCTAGAAGTTTGATGACAAACGCTTGATCAATATATTTTTTTGCGAATTGAGGTTTAAAATCGGGAGACTCCAATAGACGAAGAAAAAATTCATAAACAAGCTAAATTTAAGAGTTTAATTGGTGAGATAATGATGAATTCAACCTGTAGATGTGGCCAGGCAGCTTCCAAAGTAGGTTCATCTTCCTCGGGATCATATTCAGCTCCCATTGGATTAAATCTTGGTGGTAATGAGCGAAATGTATTCTCGGCAAACATATTAATCGCTTCTGGGTAAATTGCTTCAGTTAAAATACCACGATTCACTGAAACATAATCCAGCATTTCATTGAGTGTTCCTCGTTTTATTTCTTTCCATCGTAAATCAGAAAGTGGATCAGCTATAAAGTCAAACATCACTGTACATTGCTTCAGCTTATTCACAAAAAGGACTTCTCGATCGTCTTTCTAAAATCCCAAGTAGTATGATTCGACGGGGAATATGTTACACTTACCGAAGCATCTTTCAATGGTGGAAGCTTTACTAATTCTCTATTTTCCGATAGTCTCATTCTGGAACTACTTTGTCGTTTATCTCCTTTCTTTAGTGTAATGCCATCGACATTTAATTTTTTTGAAATATTTGTTACGGGTGGGGTATTATCCGACTCGGGCTTCTTCTTACCCAGCATTCTAAATGATATGAGGAAACAAAATAATCGAAAATGTCACTTTTTCTCTATTCGGCATTCAGTTCTAAATTTCAACTGCGTCACTTTTATTTGCACAGATATCCTCTCTAGTCCGGTCAGTTTATCGCTTCTGATAGGTCTTTTATTCTTTTAAAAAGAGAATCAGATATGTCTTCATCATCATTTTCATATATGTAATCATGTTCAACATGGTCTTATTGCCGTTGAATTCATTTTTATAATAAGATTGGTGGTCATATCATAGTGACGTAATCCAAAGAATTAAATGAGTTCAATGCTTTTCCTAAAGCACATTCTGAGTCAGCATCATCGACACCATGCTTAAACTTGAAACCACGTTTTTCTCTAGTTTTTGAACTTGCTTCGATTCTCACAGATAAAATCGTATCAAAGTTGTTTTTGAAATATTCGAAATCAGTCGGTCTCCGACAGTCCGAGATAATAACAATTTTATTTTTCACTTGATCCATTGCCAATTTACAAAAATAGAACGGATCTTTTCGACGTTTTTCTTCTCCCCATTTAATCATTTCGACTCTTTAGATTGACTATCGTAATCTTATGACTTTTACGTATTACCGTACAGTATAATTTAATAAAGGTCACTTTCCTGTATAATTCTTTATACATGCTCGACGTGAGTAAATTTTCGTAATCAAGGTTATTCTCTGCAGCAAAGGCTCTCTTTAGGGGTGCCGATAAACGTATAATTGAAACATTATCTTCGCCAAAGTATTGATAGAGTTTTGAAGCCACGAAATCTTTCCCCGATTTTCGTTTTCCAGAGATCATAACGATTAACATACTGAAAATTAAATACTGATTCCTTTTTGAGAACAAAAACATATATGGGAATGAAATCATTTATGATCGTGCGAATGGTCATGTGAACATTTTTTATTTTTTTTCTTCATTGCTTTTGGTTTACGCTCGTACGGACTTACATCATCGTCGGAACTATCCGATTCAGAGGATGATTCACCAAAGGCTTTTGGTTTTTTATAAATACAGCAGACTAATATTTATGCATTGACTCATACTGAGATTAAATTATTAATTTTTACCTTTACTACTTTTTTTGCCCATTCCCTCATTATCAACTGTATCCTCGGTGAACTGAACTCTAGGTCGTCTTTCTGGTGCTCTGGCAGTTATTACAATCGTGCTGTCTTCATTTTCTGTAGTATTTGTTGTAGCAACTATCGTTTGTGACGTCTGTGACCCCGACTTTGACATTCTTATGAGAAAAATTATAGTAAAATTGCAAGTGAACATCTATAACAGGAAAAAACTAATCTGGGCTACAGAAGAATTGTGAATTGTACGAGTAAGGGATCGAAGAAGTTAATTTTACCAGACGTGGTATAACATTAGCGTGACCGAATAAGTTAAATATGTCGATAATCTGGGTTATTTGCTTTGTAAAACTTTACACCAAAATAAGCAGTTCCAGTTATTCCAACAGTCAGGACAGCCCCACCAAAAAAACTTCCCAAGTCAAATCCACTAGGTGTAAATGGTGCCGTTGTTGGGTTAGACGAAGGCGCAAAAGTTGAACTAGAGTTTGTGACAAAATGCTCAGTTATATCTGTCACAGTAATCGGTACAGTTGTTGCAACATCAGTAACATTGAGTGTCGAATTGGCGTTCGTTACCGGACCCGAAATTGCCGAACCGATTGTTGCTAATAGCGATAATCTCATTTTCTCTGAAGACGGCGTATCTATGTAAACTGATTGTTGGTAAAATTCGATTGATACTCTCTTAATGATTCATCATGAATCTTGCTGTAGTATGACTCATGTTTTCTATTTATGTAACTCGTTATCTCGTACAAAATTACACAGTTGGATTAAAATTCAAAGTAAAGATAAATTAAATTCTTTAGATTCTCATTAGATGAAATTCGGGGAATCGTCATAGTTTTTCGGTTAATCAACTAGTGTGTCTCTCAATCAATAATCGTTGATTGATGTTGAAAAAAATAATACTTATGTATTTAGTAAAATAATAACATTTTACCGTCACATGACCATGGTAAGTTTATCTGGTTTTAGTATTTTGGAATGATCCTTTGATCTGATAAACAGTCGAAGTCTCATATCAGGTGATTCGATTATCTTCCAGTGGCCAAGTCACGGTTGATTAATACGGTGTCCGAATGGCAATAGGCGCCAACCGGATGAGGATAAAAGTCAGGTCATTGTAAATTCAATTTCATTCCAGTTTATTCACATAGAGAAAAAATTAAGAAAAATGGATCATTTCCGACAGGAACGAAATTCAATGATTGAAAACTGGCTTTCCAGTTCGTCTGCACATTCGGTGTCCGGCTTTGTCGAAACTCACCAAGATGTTGACCACAATCACAATAATGGTGAGTAGTAATACATTTGTAGTTTAAAATCCTCAGAACAAATTGCAATAATTGTTTTAGATTTATCCGAGGCAAAAGTGGAAATTCCTACGTTCGAGGGTCCGTCAATCGCCAATCTATCTAGGGACTTTAAGGATAAAATTATTATAAATCATTCCGATAGACGCCAGAAGACTCTCGAAGGCTGTTATTCTAGTGATCGCGAATCTTCAATCATCGATGATTCTGTTGAGGCTAACCAACTTAGAATCCATTTGAGACTCTACCGCAAACTTCCGCCCTTTGAACAATTTCAAAAGATAAGAAATCACAACTATGCATTTAACTTGTTGAGACACCAACGAGGTGATAGAATTTGTCAGGAGCTCAATAGTTTCCTGAAAACGGTTCAAACAAATTACCCGTATGGTGTCCGTCATTCAACTCTCGAAAATGCGATAGAACCTAACGATAGAACCAAATTCGAAAATATCAATTTTTCAGTGCTGGAAAAAGCATTTTCGTTGTTAGAACTATCACAGCTCCCCGGGACAAGTCCGGAATATGAAACTGGTGGAATGTGGGTCAGAGGAGATATTTATGCTTATGACGAGAAGAAGTATAAGGGACTTGAACGACTTCATTACTGGCAAAGAGCTGAATGGATGGTCCCAAAGAGGGGATCCGATCAAATGGAAAACAGGCTCAAAAATCATATGGAAAATGTTTTCTCAAAATGGAATTTCAGTCAAAAATCAGCGAATCATCAAGATCAAATATCTTTCTGTGTCAATTGGTATTTTCGACAAATCGTTGCTCAACTTGTCCACCTACATGACGTATTTCATTCTGAAGAAAATCAAGACCCAATTAATAGGCATTCACTGAGACGATATGCAGAAGAAAATGTTTATTCCCTGAGCGAAACAATGACCGAGAACATAGATAGCTGTGCAGCATTATTTCATATGGAAACAATTTCAGATTCGATCGCAAATCATCAAATGTTCTACGAGGTTTTTCAATTTTACAATATCCAGAGGACTGATCTAACAGATCACTATCAAATGTGCAAAAAAATAGTCAACCACAAAATTTATCGACAGGAATTCAGAGTGACCCCTTATTACAGTGAAATCAATCCAACAATTGAAGATTTCGTTGAATTTACAGACGACTTCATGAGACAAAAAATCAAAAATTCACCAAAAAGCCTTTTCGAGATGGCCAAGGAAGATGCCTTGACATATGAAGATAGTGTGAACTGGAATAAAAATTCATTACAAATATTTCATCAAAATCGACGTCCAAGTGATGGGTTTTTCAGAGACAAGGGTTTAGTGTCATATGTGAGTGCCTGCAATGAAGTCTCCGTACAAGTCCACCAGGACACCCTTAAAGATATTGGAGCAGAGTTCAAGAAATATCACTCGACATTCATGCCAGAAGCAGTAAATGCCAAAGTAGCAAAATACAATTCGCGAACAGCTTTTTATGGATGTTTTCCATACAGCCTTGCTGGGAGAGAGCATTTGATACGACGTGGACTGATGGTAGCTGCGTGGGTAAACGAAGTCAATGATCAGGGAGAAAGCACGGGTAACGGAGAGTGGAATAGGGCGATTGTGACCGAAGTTATAGACTGTCCTGATTCTTTGTTTTCAAGAATGACTCAGAAAAAAACGAAAATCAATCCAAACCAAGAAACTTCATTCTACTCAGGAGAACTCAAAATTCATCTAATTGACTGGGGATACGAAATGAAATCAAATGCATCAGAAATATTTCTTTTGCCGAATTCAGAATCATTTTTATTGTGTGCTCTTGCAATTCGATGTTATGTTGGACCTTTGGCGGGATATCGAGATGTCAGAATTAAACAAACTTGCGACTATACAAAATGCAAATTATACACTAAGACCACTGAAAACCTTGGGTCTCATGAAAGGCATAGGTTGGTTTAGAACATATATAAAGGCAAACGCTTATAACATAGATACTATAATAGAATTGTATAAAAGTAAGAATTATGGTATGATATCATAGAAGTGATCTCATAATTCAAGTTAACCTGTACTAAACCCTTAAAAGATTCGTTCGTTTCAGGATAGAACCACACCCAACAGAAGATATTCCATCAAAATGCACTGAGCTTACTTATATATGGATGTATAAAGACAAACATTCAAAACAGCAAAAGCAAGACTCATACAAATTGAAATCAAATCACAGTGAATATTATTATAATAAGCGATACGAGTATTACACGACGAAATATAAATGCTCTCAATTTCAGTGATCATCAGCTCAAACTAAAACTGCCCCATACTTCACTGTTTGTTTGTATATTTCTAAATTCACGATTCTGAATTTTAATAATAAATTATTGCTCTCAATTAGTCATTCTCGATTTTAAACTGTTTGGTTTGTTCTGTGTTCGGCATTTCCCAGACATTAGTTAGCAATTCGCATTCATTAGTTGTGATATCCCAGGTTAGCCTTTATAGAGACCAGCTGAACCCCATTTTATTTGGACCGAAGACCGTTCACTTCAGCCTTTCGACCGTCCACTTTTTATGTCTGGACGCTTGTTTGCCATTTTGTGGGAGCCGACCAATGAGTCGAAGATTCAAAATTCTTTTTGCATGGTACCATGCCTCTGAATAACTTGTTCGGAATAAGCGGCGATACCAAGGTCTTTTAGATGATTCACCGAATAGTTGGTTTAGCCGGCAGTTTTATTAGAAAAGGTTTTAGTAGCAGTGTAAAGGGCACCAAAGACACTTTAGAAGTGCCATAACAATTTTAGTATGGAGTTAGATACAAAACAATTACATAGTTTCTTTTTCGTGTTGGAGGACATAAGATCTTTAGATTTCTCCAGTTGTTTCATTAAATCCGAAATGATCATTCGCTATCAAGAACATGTCTGGACAGACGGATTCATAGTTCAATTCTAAATCGGCATAAAACGAGAAAATTGTTTTCTGCTTCTCAGCCAATAGTCGTTTGGCATCACGTTGTTTCTAGAATTTATTATAAATGACCCCTGGATTTCATTTTCAAAGTCCTCAACATCGGCGAAGACAGTGTTTGAATTCTTACCTTTCTATACTCCTTAGCGGCTTTCGCGGCAGCTTTTCGATCTTTCTTTTCTTGTTTCCTCTGGGCTCGTTTAGCTTCATTTTCTTGTCGCTTATTCTCGCGCCAGGCTTCCCAGTCGGCTGCTTTTTCCGCTTTATTAATAGCCTTTGCTTCACGCTCTTCCGTTTTCTTGAGTTCTTTATTATACTAAAACAAATATTTTGATCATTTTTTGTTCATTTTAAGAAAAACTTACCTTAGCTTGTTCTTTGGCAAAATTGTTTTTTCTACGTTGTTCCATTTTGGCTTGCTCTCTTTGTTGAGTTTGAAGTTCAGCTCTTTCGACGTACTGCTCCATGAGCTTCACACCAGTTCGCCACCAATGTCCAGCTTTCAATTCAGTGATTCCCGGACATTTTTCTTCGGTTGGAACACATTGAACTTTGCATTCCTTGCAAGCACCTCTTGGATCGAATTGATCACGTGGGTCTTGATAGCGGGAACAAACGATATTCGAATTTCCATGCCAATCATTAAACGTAGTTATGACATCATCACACTTTGGACACTCCGGAACGGTCACAGGTGATGCGGTTGTGTTGCCTTTGTTTTTTTTACCAGCTACAAAATCCGTTGAAATATTTTTCATTTTGGATGGTTAGGGGCTACTTGTCAGAGTAAATCATCCTTAAATCATCCAAAACCCGATTTTTGACTTACCTAAGCTTGTATCAGCAAGAGCAGAAAGTAGGATGGCTTGGTTAATCTTCATTGTCGTGTCAGTAGGGGCACCTTTTTGACCAAAATTCGGTTATTGGATAAATCCGTTTTTGGTTTTGCTTAGTATACCAAATCAAGTTGAATTAAATATTTTTATACGGAAGGTGGATTATGGAAAGAGGTAGATGGAGGATTAAGCAAGAATGAAATTGAATATTGAAGCTCAATTTTGTTTATCTGGAGACGGAGTTTCACTATCTGTTTCATGTTTTCGCCAACCCATTATTGGAAACTCTAATTCAAGTTGAAGCTATTATATTTTTACTCGGTAGAATGTCCTGCAGGGTGAAACGAACAGCATCAATTGGCGGTGGTAAATGGCGTACTGATTAAAATTTCGTCCTGATGTGCCAAACCACACAGATATTTGTCTGGATCAGATCAAAATCTGTACAGAATCTGTACCGATCCGAATAAATATTTTCAAATCCGTACATACGAAATACAGACTAAAATCGGGATTCTATCAGGTCCAGGTTTTACAGATATTTGACTGTATGGATAGGTACAATTCAGTGGGATTTAGGATGTTTAGAATGCGCTGGACTATTATCGAAATACCCCGAAAATGGTTTAAATGTATAAATTGAATACATTTTAAGAAAAGTCAATCCCACTGAATTGTACCTATGTATGGATTTTAGAATATTTTTTCGGATCGGTAAAGATTCTGTATAGATTTGAATCTGGTTCAAACAAAAATCTGTACTGAATATGTACGGATTTAAGTAAATATCACTTAGGTACTATAATCATGTACAGACCAAAATCTTGATTCTGCCTGTACAGTTTTTCTTCCTGTACCAGTTTTATCCGTACGCGATTTGCTGACGTCTGGTCCGAGCGGTCCATGTTTTCCCAGCTTAGAAACACTCCAGTTAATACTCTTAACTGAAGAGTCTCCCAGGCTAGGATCTTCCAAACCATGGCAGATAGTTGTTAGTTTTAGAAACTGTTTCGATCGAAAATGACATTGGCATGGAGTAGAAACTTGATTAGCCATGACTGAGCCACGAGGTATCAATACGAATCATCATTTTCTGATGAAATGGTACTATTTTCCGTAAAGTGATATTATCATTCTAATATTCAAGTTCAATGTAGCCAATTATGCTTTGTTTATAATCCTTAATCTATTTATAATTCTTGACGAGTTGCCTTTCCCCGATTCCATTTTGTTCCGGTATCAATAATATATCGTATTATCAATGTTAAGTCCGCTTTCAAATCTATTAATGAATGAAGTTTAGAAACGAGAATTTCGAAATTTATTTTGGAGGGTCGCTTCATTTTTAGGAATTATTGTTTTATGAAATTCAGTATATACAGAATAAACTTTTGCTGCTTATTTAGGGAGTCATTTGTAAAACGTATCAGATGTGAGACGGCATAGAGTTTTCGCGTTTTCAATCTTTTCAAGAATAAGATTCCTGCAATTGACGAAAATCGAACATTTTCGGGCAGTATTTTGGTACAAGTCATTTCTCAGCATTTTCCCAATTTCGTGGCAATTAGCCAACCTAAGTTCCACCAATGCATTTTCGATGTAATTTTCTTCGTTTTCAATTTTTTCGAAACGTTTTCGTCGAAAAAGGGCAAAGCCAGATACGGTATTTGCTACTAAAAAGATTACAAAAATATTCATTTTTTTAGTACTGAGATTTTGTATTTTATGATAACCAGCTTGACTGTGCATCTCTTTATATATGGTAACTATTACGCCTTGAATCATCATTTCTGGGATTAATTGTTCAAGGTCGTGCTCAGTAAGCTGCTTACTGCCTCTGGAATTTTGAAACTAGCTGACCTTCATAATTTAAGATCAATGACGTCACGGAAAATAAGAATTTGAGACATTCCAATCCGTTTAAGTTTATTGAAATACGAATAGTTTTGTGCAGAGATTCATCACATCATTTGATGCGTTTGGTAGGGTGCTCGCTGCCTTCGGATCAAAAAGGCAAGGAAAGCAAGGAGCATAAACCCGGGTACTGATAAACCAACCAATGAAACAGTGGCCAGGAACATGTAATATATACTTCTGAAATATAAATTGCTACTCTGAAGTCATACTGACGATGTAATGATTTCATAAATGTCCTGCCCTCGCCAATTGGGAAGTCCCCATACTTACGTCGAGCACTCATCAGTTGTGGACCGTGGACTCTCGGGACTTGTCGCTTTCTTTATATGATCATTCCAGTTCAGCACATTCATAATGACATAAATAATAGAAACAATTCCACCAATAATTGCTTGCCATGCTTGGAAAATGTTCTAATGGTCGAACTTTAAGGAATAAAACTCACCTAAACTGACCCAATTGAATCGACAGCAGTATGCAACAAAGTCAGAATGATCAAATGTAGCAAGGAAACTGCAAAGTGCTTCGCTGAAAAATGATAAAAGAATAGCCGAAAAAACAGTATTTGCAAATTATGACTTACAATATTGGAAATATTAAGATCCCATGTTCCCAACTTAACGTCGAGTAATTTTGCATGCTGGACAATCGTCGACAATCTTTCAACTGACCAAGGATTTCACATAATTTTATGACTAATGAAACATGACTTAATTGAAACCTTGCCTTGTCCATATAAACGAAAGATAAAATAAAAGGTACCACCGTTAGCACAAAAAGCGATGCACTTAAATCTATTTAACCAACATTATTTGAGCAGTATTTCTGATGACATCAAACACGGGCGAAAAGGATAAATCAAAAATACGAAATTATCACAACATTTTACATGAAAACCTAGGAATATCGCGGAGCGTCATTTTTGGAACGGAAATCCTGATTTGTATTTCAAGATTTTGAATTTATTTTTTGAAAAAAAAACCATATTGTATACTAAACCTGGTAATTCGGACTAAATTTCTCATTTCTGTTGTTTTAATGGACGGATCGTAAACTCAATAGAATGAGTAACAAAACCTAATTGTTTCATTATCATAAAAGGTGTCTTAGTCGGTGACGAAGCATCGGTTAGTCAAATGTTAATTTATCAGAATACTAGCTGAACATTAGTATAAAAAGACGTAAGTATACTGGATCTTAAACGAAAATAGGCATACACTTTTGAGTATAGTGAGTATAAAGTGTATGCCTATTTTCGTTTTAGATCCAGTATCACGGCGATATCGTCGCCATCATTATTATGAATTTCATAGAAAGAGCAGTATTTAACTAGATTGATATGTTTACCTGTTCACCTGTTGTTTACCCGCTTATTTATCCTCCAAATGTGTGAAATCGGATGTACCCGATGATCTTTCTACTTCAAGGCCTCCCCATTACCTTGAAATGAAACCAAAATTCAAATAAAGACGTTTATCACACTTCATGTCAGTCATGTTAAGCCAAAATTTGAATTTTTTTCAAGCCGAGATTACGAATGGATTAACCCAGATTACTTAAGGCATTATGGACCATTGATAACTAAAAGTTACTGTCTGACAAACATAAAACAATGATAACACCACATACTGTATGTGACATACAACATGTTATGTATTGCATTTTTCCAGCATAAAAACATTGATCACTCAATCGCTTTCTAAAATTTTACTTTCAATATTCATTCTTTCAGAATAACTTTAGCTTTGCGCAACCTTCAAATTTCAAGTTTGCATATCCATCAAAATAGTCCTTAAATTCAAAAATACATTACATTTTAATTATATTCAGAGCGGAAGTATACGGAAATGTAAGTCCAAGTTAATCTGAGCGGAAAATCAATCTTGCTTCACGTTCCGATCGATTGAAAGTTACCAAACCAAAGCCAGTTGGATCTAGCATGGAAGGTCAGATGACCGATCAATTACGAATTTCAAGAGTAAGAATTTGATACAAAGCTAACTTTAATTTAAAGTTTTGCAAAGTACTCTGAGTCAGGGTTTTCGACGAATAGAGTTGGCTGAAGTTCAGCCGCTGAAATCTTGTCCCTGGTAAAAAATTCTAACGTTACATGTATTAGAAAGGCTGGCGCTTAAAAGGCTTTCTTCCTACCTCGGGAATTTCAAATCGCGTTATCTTCCCAACGGTGGGCACCAACCCAGACATATTGTAATCTTAGTGCGTGGCAACGTATTAGCTGCATGTACTTACTAAGCTCTTTGAGCCTTGCCATATAGCAATTTGCCCAGGTCAGTTAATAATTACGCTTCGTGTGGGCTAAAATAAAAGATTTTTATTGGGCACCAGTGCGGAAAAGAACCTTCTTTAGACTTCGTTACGATCGATTTATAGCACAGAGAAAATACAAAAATGAAACTCTACAGTCACCGTGTCTCTCCATTTACTCGACTTTGTGAGGTTCGTTTTACTTATAATTAGAGCCATATTATAAGTTTCCAGTAGTTTCAAAAAAATAAGTTTTAGTTCAAGTCTTATGAACCAATAGTTTTTGTACACCAGATGACGCGCCATAGCGTTTCCAGAATTCGAGATAACTAAAAATTAAAAAAAAATATTCCTGGGGGTCTCGATTTCGTACCTAAGGCTTTGGGCCATCAAAGTTTCAGATTTGTTCATATGTCACTTCATCCGACTAATTTGCTTATGCTGATTCGGAAAGTTTATTTCAACAGAATACCCCCAGCGTGATTTGGAATTGCCATTTTAACCCGAAAATGAATGACGCTTTAAATTAACAAATTTCAAGGTTGTTGCAGCCATTTGCGATATCGAGCTTGAGGTTCAAGATGTCGATCTCTTGAACGGCGAACAAAAACAAGACTGGTATCTGAAAATTAACCCAAAGGCAAAGATTTCAAAATTATTAACAAAAGGGAAAGTCAATGACAATTGAGAATAGGTTGAAAACTTCGAAAAAGCATAAAGTACCGGCATTAAAGTTAGACGATGGAACTGTTATAACTGAGTCAGTTGTAATTTCTAAATATTTTTGCCAAATCGCAAAAGAACAATCACTTTATCCTGGTTAGAATTGAGACATAATTAAATATCGGAATATTTCAAAGCTTTTTTTAAGCCGATGCACTCAAGCAGGCCAAGATTGACGAGGCCATCTGTGATGCTAATGGAATGAAATGGGGATATTTTGCAATGACTAAATTCTTCGGAAAAGAACCATCTGAAGAAGGCCTCAAAGAAGTAACTGACAGCATGCAAGCATTGAACGATCTCAGATATAAGGTGACCAGATAAATGACCATTTTTGATATATGGATAGGGCGTCCGCGAAGCGGGCGTCGGAAAAAGTTTTTTTACTAGACAACTGGTCACATGACTGAGAAATTTGACTTTAAGTAGTCGAAAAAAGCCGATTCTTGGCGAATCCATTTAAGAATCCATTTTGACTAAATCGGCTATGCTGAATTCACTGGTGGCATTGGTTTTCACGTAAAATGATCATGTGACGTAAAAATCACGTAATTTACCTTCAAATTCATGATTTTCATGATTTTGACCTATGTCGGATGCCGTCGGAAACGTGGTTTGTTTTTCAGTCGATTCAGTATGACTCTAGCTTTCACGCAAGGATAGTGGTTACCGTCATACACCGTGGTATCAAAAACGACAGGCCAAAAACCGCCAAAAATCGTATATTTTGCCGAAATTTCAATTTTTTTATAGGCTTAATATTTTTCAAATATCGAAATAAGCTTTTGATGACCACTTGAATCGTTCAATAAAGCAAAGAATCGAGTTTACTGAAATCTCAGTGTCCGCTTCGCGGACACCCTATATATGGATCCTGGACTATGATCAATATGATTTATAGCCTTGTATCATCAAGCTTAGTATTTGATTTCAGGCTGGTAATTCCTTCTTGGTCGGCGATAGCTTGACCCTTGCTGACCTGGTCCTTGCCGTAAATATAACTATGTGTACCGTTATTGGAGAATATGACATGGCGACCAATTACCCGAATATTTTGAAATGCCTCACTGAATGTCAAAAATTGCCCCAATGGCAAGCTGTTGACAAGAAAATGATGGATATGATGTCAATGATGGCCGATGCAATGGCTGCAAAGAAAGAAGCTGCTGAGTAATCTGCTGAATTTGATCAATATTACACATTAGACGAGTAAACTTAGACTTAGAGATTCAAATATTGTGTTTTATTGTGGCCATTTATGGCAGTGGAATGTCAGTTTGTAATGGTAAATGTTTCGGTATACAGCAGTTTGTGGCAATCAGTTGTATTAAGCTTGGCGTGAGTTTTTGAAATACAAAAATATTATTCGAATGAAGCAATTTGAACATTTCGGATTCGACCCGGAAATGGCCTTGTGTAACCTGGACAAAATTTCATACCACCAAAGATTTTTGGCTTCTTGTTAATCTGCTTGCGGATCTCTTTTCCTCCTAGTGTGACGCTTTAGAGGTTTCAAAACGTTTTCACATTGTCCAATTTCATCAGAAATTTAAAATATTTGAATCGATAACCAATCCTGAGATCATATTTTCCGTTTTTGTTTTGAATCTGTTTCACGACAATTCTGTACCATTTATCTTTTTCCAACTCCATTGACACTATTTTCGGCTCCAACTTGCCTTTTCCAACTTCATTCCAAAAATTTAATCGTGGAAGACCATCTTTCGTCTCTGGCTTTAGGTACCAAACATTCAAAATGCAATATTTCAAGGCATGAGAGTAAACTTGTTTTGGTCCAAAATTATCATAAACTATTTCGGGGGACGTTTCATAACAAGAACTGCCAAAAATTAACTAAACACTTTCAATAACATCAAGATTGTTTCAAATCATTATTTAAAATGGTTAACATAAATCGATTTTGACCATTTCCTGAAATTATTCTTCCAAAGCCATCAGCGTCTTGTTTAAATTCAAATCCGAGGACGTAATTAGGGTAAACCTCAAAGTTACCGATTGCTTTCGAGCCCTTCTTTACTATTTTAACTTCTTTTTTCTCCAAGGTTGATCCACTCAGCAAAAATCGCAAGTCCATTTTATCTTTACTGGAGTTTTAAAGGGTAGTCTGGAAAGCTGGACCCCTTGAGGGAGTAAGAGACATGTTTAGCCTCAAGAGAAACGGTTTAGGTTCAACTCGACCTGATAGGTAACAAAAGGGTAACAGTTCTTCTAGAACTGGACATCGAGGTGCGCTTTTGAAGAATTGTTCAACTAACTTTCGTTCTTTTTCGTTTAAGTCTGCTGCTCGTAATTCTTCAATCAAATGTTCCAAAAAATCAAAATCAACTTTCGAAACCGCTAAATTTTTTCAATTAGCTTGCTAGCGGATGCAGACATAAAATTTCAGGCCTATTTATAAATACCTTTTTCAGCTTTACCAAAATCCAATAGAAATCTGATGAGGTCGAGCAATGTTTCAAGTGAAATCGGTTTTTTCGAAATTCCCATAATTGTTTCAACGTAAATTCGAACAGTTTCGAGTGGAAAAATTTTGCAATCAAGAGACAGGTCATTATCCATATCTTCTTTTCCTCGTATCATCAGTGCAAAAAAATCGGAGCGCGAAAGTGAATTCTTATTAACTTTATCAGTTCTAAATAGATAAATTCGTTGACACTCTCAAAAATTATCCATTTATAGAACATGCCTTTCAAATTACCGCCCTCGCATAATATTTCGCAAGTTTCGTCATTCTTTTTTTGAGATTTGAATTCTTTTACGAATTTGTCTTTCTCTGAAATTATTTTTTTTACTTTATTCTAGATTTTTACCAACAATTTACCTTTCGCACTTTTTGGCAATTGAAATTTCGACATTTCTCTAAAATTCTGTGATTTATTTGCTAGTAATTTTTCTGTTACCCCTCAAAATTATGTTTTCACCGTGAAAGTTCTTCAAACAAATTTCTGGTGACTGTAGGTGGAGGTTGATCATCATTGATTACATAATCGACTTACGTAATCGCTCTCTGGATGGATGTAGAAAGCTTTTCTAGAGAGCTTTTGACCAAGCTGTTGATAAGATTTTGAAGTTCTTATTGAAGGAACTTCCACTTTGGATAAAAATAGAAAATTTGCATGAAGTTTAATAACAATTTTTGTAAGAATTATACGGTAATTTAGACCAGGCGTCCACATCAAAAAGATCAAGCACATAATTTAGACAATTAATGTGTACACAAAGTTTGCACACATTGGAGTGGAACACTTTCATATGATTTTGCAGATAAAGTGTTCAACTCTAATGTGTGCAAGTTCAAGACCAGGCTGTTAAACTCTAATGTGTGACCCCTTATAATCCAGTTTGATCATTAATGGAACACCGAGAAAGAAAAAATATTTTGTTTATGAAATAAGTTTATTGAGGTTTTGCGCCACAAGTAGTCATGATTTATGACTCCTATTGACAAGTTGGTTTCAGTAGAATTGACAGAATGTAGTCTGAGTGGACATTGTCGCCAACTAATCTAAAATGTGTTAGTCCCATGTAAGCTTACGGTCCAATCTGGGACCAAGAGCAAAGAGTTGGCCCCAAAATGGATTGGGTTGGTTTGAGAACATATTCTAGTAGCGATAAGGAAAGACTACAGACATTTATTTCGGATGGACTTTTGGAAAGCGGCCATTCTCATAAGAATAGTTGTAGCCCTTGTGCTTCGAAATCGATCCTTTGACATTTGACGATCCCTTTTTATTCGTATAGGTGTAATCGAATGATGGAGATGTTGAAATATTATTTCCAGGCCCAATGATATTTGGTAAAATCTGCTGAAATTATTAATTAAGACAAGGTTGACCCAATGATTACAATCTGTTGAGACTTTCAAAAAGAGCAACTGAATTAGTGAAACTGAAGAGCGTCAGGATGGTCGGATCGAAGCTCATTTTAAAAATCTCAGTCGTGTAGAAATTAGTTAAAAAAAAAGGAAAAGCGACTTTTATGTTTCTATTAAATATTAAATAATATAATATTAAAAACGTAAATGTGCTGAATCCTCCGTGATAATGGATAAGTATTCAAAATGAGTGAAGAGTGGAGCCTAAGTTAGGCCTGTCTAACCCACGTTCAAAATAATTTCACTTCTTAAACTCGTCTAAAATTAAATTTCATTTAAATTCAAAATGAAATTCCATCTCAGCATTGAAGGAGTTTTCGCTTCAATGAAAATGAATTAGATATCTCAATGGTCACGTGACTGTTCTCTCAGGACATCATGTGACCATATGAAATACATGATGTAAGGGAAATGAGTATATGAGCGGTTCATAATAGAGTTCCATTCTAAATGACGAATTCTATTTGAGATATATATTGAATAATACGTTTTACGTGTTTGCGTAGGCATTTCACGTCGCTTAGTTCGATTAAAATTAGAGCGTACATACACACATTATCATCTTACTTTTCCGATCAATAATTCACCGATTATTTTCATAATTTTGTTTTTGTAAAAAAGAAAAAAATCCGGTTTTGATTCCGGAGGGAACTAACCGGAAAAGAAACATGATGAAGATAGGAATATGAATTAATTCCAGGCTTTACTTTTGGTCTGACTTTTCTTCGACCCCTTCCAGGCCCAATGGTTACTGATGACGACGAATGTATTCCAACATCGTTCATATGATCCAATTCTTCCCGATAGCTGAACAATTTGATTCGTTTTGGGATAGTAATTTCGGGTTGGGTCCGCTGTCTGGGTTGGAGCATCGGTGAATAATACCTATCAAAATAAGCATGCTCCAGAAGTTCTTTACAAGTCGATCTTGCATTCGGATCCATTTGAAGACAAGCCTTTATTATATTGTTAAGTATTGAAATAATGTGTGTGATCTATGACGGTTCCAGGGTCATGTCCGATGACTTTCTGATAAGCTGATTTGATAGTCGCCATATTGTCGAGAAATTTATACAACTGTACATTAAAAATCTATGCCGATTACCTTGAGAAAACTTATTGTATGTTGTGAAGCAGAAGGATAAATCGATTCCAATGGTACTCGTTCTCTCGGACTTGGAAGAACCATTCCACGGAAAAATTGATTCGAATTGAAAACTTTTCGGTGACGGGGAATTAAGTCGCCTGAATATAAATTTCAAAATTTAAAATGACTCCAACTTTAGGGGCTGCGAAGGAAATCATCTTCATTGCTTCCAAAAAATCGCTTGAAAAAATAATACTTTCACATTCAATTAATGAGTATGAAATACCGATAGCATATTGTATAGGGAGTACCCCATCAGGCTGTTGTGTTTGATCTAGGGCTACAGATGTAGGCTAAAGATCTTGGGTTACAGATGTTTTGAGGATAGATAGCGTAAGATATAGGTCATTCACAAACCATGGGTGTTTGCTAGCTTTTGACATTTTAT
Source organism: Oikopleura longicauda (assembly GCA_004367895.1). Taxonomy (NCBI): domain Eukaryota; kingdom Metazoa; phylum Chordata; class Appendicularia; order Copelata; family Oikopleuridae; genus Oikopleura; species Oikopleura longicauda. The sequence continues at coordinate 5,028 of SCLD01093551.1, read as the reverse complement.
GGCGAATCAAATCCAAAAAGTCGGCTTCAAAATGGAACTTATATTGAAAACTATTGATTCAATGCAAGTTCTTATGTGAAATTTCCCAAATTAAGTATCAAATATTCACTGAAAATTAATTTCTCAAATTTTCGCCCTTGAAGTGATATTAAGTGAACATGTGATAAATTCTAGTAGACATTTTGTGTGGTATTTGATATATTGTTTCTAATACCGGCGCTTCTAGTTTTGGTAATGGCCCTTGCGTTGGCAGTGAACCAAGTATGGACCGACGGCATCGGTTCACCAAACAATATCATCATGTCATAGCCGAACTTATCAAGGAAAACCCTTTCAAGATGAGCAGGGATAGGTCCTGTTTAGAATTGTTTAGAAAATCAAACGATGATATAATCTGACAATTTCAGTCAAAAATCACATTTTTTGACTCTGATCAGATGAAAAATAACTTACCTAGGGTTTTCTGAATATGATAAAGCTGATCGACATCTGATTTTCCTGGCCATATAGGTTGACCATTTAAAAGTTCACCGAAAACACAACCAATAGCCCAAACGTCAACAGCTGGACCATATTGAGCGTCACCAACAACCAGTTCGGGTGCTCGATACCATCTGAAGAATAAAGTCGATACAAATAATTTTCAATTCATGCTGGATTCTTTTAATAAGACCGGATATGAATATCAGCTGATCGAATAAAACATTGTCTCAGAGCCACAAATTCAGAATTAGCTTCGGAAGTTCCGGAACTTATGGTCAAAAGAATGAAATTTTAAACACTTTGAAACTGCGTGCCCTTTTTCAAAACGTACCGTGTTGCGACATAATCTGTATATTCGTCTCCTGGACCGGTTAACAGTCTTGCAAAACCAAAATCACAAAGTTTAACCACTCGACTTTTTGTTATCAGGATATTTTCAGGTTTGACGTCTCGATGAATACACTAAATAATCGTTCGCTACCATATCGTTCGCTACTTGATTCGGTTGACTTACATTGTTTTTATGGCAAAATTGAACGCCTTTCAGGACTTGCCATAAAATATTTTTAACTTTTGCTTCTGGAACGCCTCTCGGATGTTTTTCAAGCTCATTTAAGACTGTATGATCGCAATATTCAAAGACCTAAAATATATTTCAAATGTTTTTCTAAACAGTCACATTTAAGGGATTTTCACTGTTGGATCACTGATTGGTAAGCTAAATACTGAACTTTAGTTTTCGACATCGCTGACCTTCCACCTTTGAATAAGACAATGAATCTCCAGGTTTTTTCCAATCAATCATTTTTTAATATTGGAATTCAAGCTTACCAAATGAAGTTTTCTCTTGTTTCTGAAGACTTCTAATAAATTAACCAAATTCACATGTTTCAATTGCTAAATTAAAATGTCAATAGGGCCTGTTTGACATTTGATAACAAGGATGAAAGCATAATCCTACTGGTAGATTTTAGAGAGATAGGAAGTTTAAGGATTAAAGAACCCATCTAATTCTGAGTAAGCCATCAATTTCCGATAAACTTTGACATAAACTGTACCTTGAGCATTTTAATCTCTCTCATCGCAATCTTTTTGATCTGGGCATCGTCTTCCGACTCATTGAATTTCTTTATTGCTACGATGGCATTAGTGTCTCTGTTTTTGCATTTGTAAACTGTTCCATAACTTCCTTCGCCTATTTTTGCCAATTTTACATACTTCTCCATTTCAGGATGTTTCTCATTAGATATCTTTCAGTTCAGTTTCAGCTCTAAAATCGAAATTATCAAAAAAGGTGTTGTTATAGTGGCTTAGGGGCTTCGCAGTAGTCTCTCCCACCCTAATCGGACTATTGTTCATTTACAGTGGGGGAAGGGCTACTTATAAACCACTTCACCTGGGGGGACAAAGACACAAAACCCGTATCCAAGGATCAAAACCTCTAACTTATAAGTAGGCAGGAGAAGCGTAACGGCTAGCACAATAGAAACTCAATGCATATTTCATTACCCGGATCATTAACGGATCCGAATACAACAAATGGACTCTTTTCACATTCACCTGACTATCATAAGACCTTCACAATGATGTATGATCCATGCACCATGAATCATATAAATACAGTCTTACTCTATTATTTACATCAACAAAAAAATGATGCGAGTAGCATCGACCCCAAGAAATTGATCCGACTAACGAATTTTAATTTTAAGATCCCAAAAATGTAAAATTATCGAATCCTCCAGATAGTACGATGGAACAAACCGATATCTGGTCAGGTTTTTTTGAATAGAACTTGACTTTCGTAAGGAACTATGGAAACTATGAAAGTGGTCAAATTAACGAGCTTCCGCTTTATTCTTATGCGACGCATCTTCAATGAAAATCGTTGAAATCTCGCTGAAATGTCTCTTTCTCTTATTTTGGAATTTAATAACATCAATTGTAAAGTAATATAAAGCCTTTACTATGGGTGCTCTCTTACTAGCTTCTTCTTTATTCTCACGCATTTTCGCTTTACTTTTGTAAACGGACCCTATAAAAATTGGTAGTGGCTATTGTTCCCTCAATAGTCCAACTTTGTCCAATTACTTGCCCCGAAACCCAATTGCTCAACTCTTTCTTTTTTTCTCTAGATAGAGGAGTTCTAAACGAGTTCAACAAGAGCTGGTTTAACTTCAACAACTTATTATTAATGAATCTCACCTGATTTGATTTTTTGCCACCAAGGCCCTGGCTTCTGATTCCTCTCGGCAGTAAAAAAAAATAATTCACAGCAAAACAGTTTCTTAGTTAATTTAACAACAAGGTCAAACTGCCGTTAGTTAACCACTTGGATGATAAAAATCCACTTATGGATGTTGTAGACGAGAGAGACTCTTAAGTCAATCAAATATTTATTTCTATTTTCTATGGAAACGAATATACTCTCTGGCCAATAATTCCCTCTTACAATATAAAGACGAAGTGCTTTTACTATTCAGGATTCAAGCTAATCATTTAATTCATTCGATGAAAAAAAAAACACTTTATTTGACGAGTCGGTAGGTTCACCATAATCAAATAAATAATATCTCAGCTGATTTAAACAAACAAAACCATAACTGATATTTAAATAATGTGTCCCTGGAAACCCGTTTACGAAAAAACGCCGAATGCATCCATATTCATCGCAACAACATCTTCTTCATGGTTACCTAAAATCAATATCTTGCCCCCGAAAGCGGACTTTAGTCCGGAATCTTGCTGGATTGTTTCAAGAGATTATATCAATGGGAACTTTTTTAGAAATTGCTAAAATAAAACTAGTTTCGATTAGTCAGGGATGAAAAATAAAAAAGGATTTCTTTTTTTCATCCACAAGCAATCTTTTCAAGCAAAGTCATAATATTTTATTTACAAACCTAAGATGAGTTTCGACAATTTTATGGGCTGGCTGTGTTTTAGAAATCTAATCTAGTGTTGCACCATTGATTGACAAACTCAATCAAAGCTTTTGAAGTTTAACGCTGGGAGAACTGAAGGCACTTTCAATATTTGAAAAGAAGAGCGAAGTGGTACAGGAATGAAGAAGAATAGGAAACTTTCACTTCCGTCATTAAAATGGGTGAAGAGATCACTCTTCGAAGCTTCCAAAAGTTGTTTGATCATGAATATCGTTTATATCAAAATCCATATCGGACATATCTGACATTGAACCAACATCTGAGCCAGCGTTTGAGTCCTAAATCACAAATGATTCCCAACTTCAAAGGAATCGAGATTCACCACCATAAAAAATACTTACGCCATCAACGTTATTTCGTGTCGAGTGAAGCCGCCTTATATAATTGATAAGCTCAGCGCGTTGATTTTCAATATTGTTTTGATGCAGTTGAATATTATTTGCACCATCAATACCCATATTGGATATCTGGTCAATTATATCATTCAGATCAGCTGGAAGTTCATCTTAAAAATAACATGAGCAACCAGATCCTGGTCCACAACCTATAAACCACAACTTAAGATAACCCTTATTATTTGAAAATTGGCCTCGTGAACTTTTCCAGAAATTAAGTTTTCAAAAAATTGAAATTGGTGAGCGACTTTCTACAGGGTCAGTCTTTACCGTGATAGAAAACGCCCTTATCTTACGCTAAAGTTAAAGTACACATTGAGAGCTTTTTCAACCGTTCAAATTATATTTACTTACGGGGATTATAATTTGAGCAGTACAAATTGATAAGAAATCGGTCATGGTCATTCAATCTTTCAAGTTGATTCATTTCATTTTGGTATGAATATTCTTCCATGGCCTCATCAAGACGTTCTGGGTACATGAACGCTTTACCGGTTTACATTCTTTGTCCTAATTCAAGTCATTTTCGACCGAACACAACACATAAAGAGAATAAAACTTTCCTTGACCGCGAACTGTTTCGTCTAAAAGATCCCACTGTTGAATAAAACTGATTCCAGCGGGGGATAATTGTCGGAAATTGTGGAAATGATCCCATCTTGGATCTATGTTCATTCTCTAACTCAAGCTTCGATTTCTCTCTGAACTGAACCGTAATTATAGAAACCGATTAACGCCTACATCATTCTATATATATTTTTTATCATGTAGCAGACATTAAAATTTTTAACTTTTCTTCAACAGCAGCTCGAGCATGAGGAGCAACTTTTGTTCTTTTCTTTTTACGTTTTTTAGCTTTTTCTTCGTCATTTATTTCTTTTACCTCTTCATCAATTACTTTACTTTCTGATTTAGCCTTCTTTGATTTACAACTGAATATTAATATTAACCATAGGTACTATTATCTGAACTAAATATTTAAAGACGAAATCTGACAAGCAGGCGAATTTTAATGGTGCCTATTCACCAGTGAGATTCTTAAAATCCGGGAAATCCGACATATAAATTATGTGATATAAATTATATCTAGCATGCCCGGCGTCAGGCGGGTCATTTTTAGCCCTTGCGAGTTAAGGGAAATCACATGTGGACCTTATGCAGTGTTTATTGACGTCTCTGAATTCAAGGTCAAAAATTTGTTTTTT